>JAQFZP010000098.1:0-63500 GCA_034695745.1 Geophilus truncorum | reverse complement strand
CCGCATCAAAACCACCGCCAAAATCGCCGGCATCGCAGTCGCCATCGCAGCAATCACCAACCCCATCTAGTGCGTTGTCGTCGCAACACGCTTTATTGTCCATTACTGCAACTGAAGTAATAAAAACGAGTTACACAATAAATTTCACACTCACAATGACCTCAAGACTTGTTTCGTTCGTTAATAAATTATTAAATTAATTTTAAAGAGATTTATGTTTATAATGATAATTGATAACATAACGAGTTTACATGTTTTAGGAGGTATTAAAATGTTTATTGATTTCAAAAATCGAAATATTTTTTATTAATGTTTATTTTGTATTTTAAAGTTGGACTGCTTTGTAATTTAGAAATTTAAAGTTATGAATTTATATTTTATAGAGAAAAATGTTTCTTTTTTTACTTGTTTGTATCGATTATGTTTATCTTTCCACCATTGATCCTTCAACAGATAGTGATTTGAATTAACCAATCAGTTGGGAGCCGAATTCTATATTAGTTTCTCTTAACACGAAAATCTCATCTGGTCTTAACCAATCAAAATCACCCGAATCACTTTGAGTGCAAAAATAACAAAAGTCGTCTTTCCGGCAAAACAATTTACACTCTTCAGCACTCTTTCACTTACACTCTTTCATAAAAAACAAAAAATATCACTTCTTATAAATTTCAATCACTAGAACCTGGGAATACTTAAACTGTCACTAGAGATCGTTTGAAAATAGCTTAACATTAACTTTTCATTTACTAATTTTCCCTTAAAGCCGATAAACCGCTTTAAAAATACCTAAGAAGAAAAAATATAGAAAATCTATACAATTTAATATGTGGTAAAATGCGATGTTGGCTTTCTACACACTCTTCTTAAAGTTACCTCAACACCAAAAAAAAAAAAAAAAAAAAAGTGAAAGATAAAAACCACTAGTGTTATTTGATTCTGTTGATTTTCTTCTCTTTCCGCATTAAATAATTGATTACTCTCGAGATAGCATCTTGGGATTTTCCATAGAATACTTGAATGAGATGCTATTGATTTTTCGTCTCAATCAATTCTTATTACCAGGGCAATATGATTTCTAATTCAGACCTATCATATGTAGTCGGTTTCCCAAGAGTTCCCGGGATGCCGAGCAGAAAAATATTGAAAAAATAAAAATCCGAAATCAATTCTCGAAAATTTCGACATTCGGCTTTGGATCGACGCTTTTAATTGAAATCCAATATTATTTTAAACGAGTTTCCTGTCGTGTTGATGACGTACATTAATCACTAATGAAAAATGAAAAATGACAAAAATGACATGGACTTACCTTCAGCCACGACAGCTGCTTCTGCGCCCCACGTTCCTTCACCCTGTACAAGAATCTTCATTACTTTTCATTTTTGCTCGTCTTTTCACACTACGACACAGCTACAGAATACACAAAATGCAACACTTATTGTTTCTCATTTAAGATGAGAGCTCACACAAGACAAAGATGTTGTTGCCAGGGGTAACCATGCGAAGCTCGGGAGTAGAGAGACGACAACGCGATGATTAAAAATGGAATTAATTAAAAAATTACAAAGATAAAATAAATCTTTAACTCACAACTTTTTTTACCTCTTTGCTGAAAATACATCCCATTTTACGTGTCGATTGGTTGCATTCGAGAGCAAGCATGAGTTTAGTTCAGCCGCCCCGAATGACACTGCGTACAAGCTCTTCTGCGAATCAGGATGCAGCGCATGCGCGGTTATGTGAATCAAATTCTCTTCTAATCTTTTTTGGGAATTTTTTTTGTGTGTGGATTGACATTAAGACATAAACTGAATATAAATGGCAAGCTTTATTTGAATTTTGGTATTAGTTGTTAAATTTTTTAATTTTAGTTTATTGATAATTCAGAGGTGAAGTTTTATTTCTTAGTTCCCTCCCCTTTATTTCTTTGCCGCTAATTCGGCTTTCTTAGATGCGAAGAAATTCTTGAAATCTTCCCAGCCAGGTTCAACAGCGTCGGTGTAATGTGTCAATTCTTTTTTCAATTTCGAAACCCAAGCGGTAATGTGCTTGTGTTCGCTGTAATCAAATCCGATTGCATCCAATGAAGTGACAGTGACCAGCAGCGCAAAATCAGCGATGGTCACATGGTCGCCAGCAGCGTATTTTGACGATTTCAAAATAGTTTCGAATGAAGTCAAATTATCTTTCACTTTATCTATTTCTGCTTGAGATGGTTCCTGACCTAAGAAAAGGACGTTTCTCTGAAAAGACGAAAGAAAATAATAAACAAATTAGTTTTTAAAATCACCGACAGACGGCGTGAAATCGTTAAAAGTACGCGGGATGTTCAAAAACGAGAAATACTTACAAAATACTTCACGATGTTTGCATAAAGCGAAGTAGCATCAAAATACATCATGTTATCCACAAGAGCTCGTTTTTTAGGGTCTTTGGGGTAAAGTTGGTCGTCTTTTGCATATTGGTTAACGAGATATCCCAAAATGGCACGGCTGCATTAAAAGAAAATAACTTGTAATGAGTTGTAATTAAATATCATATATCGTAATTAGTTACCTTTCCCATATATAGAATCCATTGTCATCTAAGGTTGGAACAGAGTGAGCGGGATTCATCTATATAATTAACTTTAATCAGTTATTACGAAATAATTATTTTATTTTGCATTATAATTAGCTACCTTAAGGAAACTTGGCTCCAAGTGTTGTTGCTTCATGAACAAGTCAACATTTTCGATTTTATGTTCCAGTCCTAAAGTTTTCAGCAAGAGAAGAACTGATCTGCAAGGAGGGCTCGGACGCAGAAAATGTAAAGTAATTGGCGCCATCTATTGATTAAAAGTGAAGACAATTTTAATCGCTTTAACCAATTTAAAATGAAATGACCTATATTTGAGTTTATTATTAACGAGGAAACAGCTTACAAATCAAAGCAGCTGTGCAGCTGTGCAATTAATCTTCGGACCATTTTGGTTTGGTACTGTATTAAATGAATTTTTGTTCGAATTGTTGCTATGTAACACCAAAGGGATTTCGTTCCCTGAAAAGGGAGCAGGGTTCAACGTTTCGGCTGCTATGAGTGTAGCCATCTTCAGGAACAAGAATATCTTAAAAATTAACTTATCAAAAAACGTTGAGGAAATGTTAAGAAATTATGAAATTTTTTGAAACGGTGGTTTTTGTTTCAAGAATTCGTACTTCATTAGAAATAAAAACATTTTACCTCTAAGGAAGTACGAATTCTTGAAACAAAAACCACCGTTTCAAAAAATTTCATAATTTCTTAACATGTCCTAAACTTTTTTTGATAAGTTAATTTTTAAGATATTCTTGTTCCTGATGATGGCTACACTCATAGCAGCCGAAACGTTGAACGTTGAACCCTGTTCCCTTTTCAGGAAACGAAATCCCTTTGGTGTTACATAGCAACAATTCGAACAAAAATTCATTTAATAGTAACTTTGAATTTAAAATAAAAGTTAATACAGTAGATATTACTATTTTTGGTAACATTTCTTGATTAAATTGAAAAGTAATCTTCCATAAATATATAAAAATAAATTTAAAAGTTTTCTAACTTTTTTTTATAAGGTAGATAAAATGAGGAGGGGCGCAGGGGCGCAGGGGCGTCTTATTTCTAATTATTTGGTACCGGTAATGCGCAATAGGTAATAGAAGTAAAAATGCTAATACGAAAAAATGCATAAACTTTTTCTTACTTTTTAGCTTCTGAAATCTTTCAACTGTGCTTTTCTCAATTGGCTGTGTACTACTACTGTACTGTACTAGTAAAGAATAAATGCGTGTAACATTGATTGGAGTTTATATAGGTCACGGGAAGTTCTATCAATTCACGCTTGGTTTTCCCCTATCTTGACGTCACATCATGACAAGCATTAATTCTCAAAACTCAAAGTCAGTTTAAGTTTGCACAAAAAATTCTTTGTAAATTGCTGAAGCAATAAAAATACACACACAACCAAAAAGTTTTTGTTATCATTATTTTATTATATTTACTCATGTAATTGAAAACCATGACATGTTAGTAAAAGAAAAAAAACTTTACAATGTGACAAATTTTTTCTTTTTGTCATCGAAATAATTTTTAAACTCATTCCATCCCTTGAGGTTTACGTCATCGAAAAATGGAATTTCCATCTTAATTTGTTCTAACCATTTCTTAACTTGTCTACAGTCGCTGTAATCTATCAGCAGGGCATCCACTGTTGTCATGGTGACAGACAGAGATATATCAGCTAATGTCAGTTGATTGCCAGCTGCATAGGAGGTCTTTTCCAATATATTTTCCAGTGTGTGTATATTGTGTTTCACCTTTAACAGTTCCTCTTTAGTCGGTTCTCTATTTGTAAACATGTAAACTTCCTGTAGAAAAAAAGGCATTTCTGTATGAGAAAAATAATTTATAAAATAATGCTATCTCAAGGTTAATAGAAGGAGATTTAGTGCTATTATCACATCTTTGAGATATGGCATTATTAGTCATCAAAGATAACAATTTTTAACAAGAATTTTGAGTCATAATTTGAAAAATAAGTTAAAACCACTCAAAATTGACTGCTTGACACTTACAAAATAAAACTCGATGCTTCGATACAGAGTGCCGAGATCAAAATCCAACATTTTATCAATATGAACCCGATCAATTGGATTTTCTGGATATAGCTTGTACTTCTCATTTTGATACATCGATGCAAGATAACGCATTATTGCTCGGCTGAAATAAAAAAAGAATTTTATAAATTGTTAAAAAGGACTGTTTCCGGTCTGAGAACCTTTCCCAAATGCAGATATTGCCGTCTTGCAATGTTGGTAGAGTGCAAGCTGGATTAAGCTGGAAAAGTGTAATCAAATTTGGTACAAAACTTATTTTTAGATTTATAACTTTTTTAATAATACCTTTTTAAATTCTGGTTGCAAGTGCTCCTTTGCTCCGAAAAAATCAATTTCTCGCATTGTTGCATCCAAATTTAACGCTTTTAAAGTCAACAAAACATTTCTGCAAGGTGGACTTGCGTGAAAAAAATGAAGAGTGAGTGGCGGCATCTGAGATTTCAAAATAAAATATTTGAACGGAAAAATATCGATATTTAATAATGACAAATTTCTGTCTAAAGTTCAACTTCCATCGTTTGTACATTTGCCAAAGTATGATAAACAAGGATTAATAAAGAGGAATAAAAATATTTACCTTGATACTTTACAAATCCAAAGTGATATGATGAGCTTTTGAGTTAAAACTAATCTAATTTTTTTTTTAAAACATAAATTTGTGATCGAAGTCCAAAAAAATTAAAGTGAAATAATACTTCCGATGAAGTAATATGCTTAAAATGTTAAAATAAATTTCAACAGTATTGTATAGTTAGTCATCGTGTTTATTACGCAAATTTTTGAATAATATACATACAATATAATATGTGAGTAAAAACAAATTAGTTTAAATTTATCCATGTAAGAGAATTCCACCTCCTGAATATTCCATTCTCTAAAAATATAAAAGTTATTGATTATAATTATAAATAAATTTCTAAGTTTAAAAATGTTATTTTACTTGCTGAGGAGTGGCAAAAGCCAACCAATCAGACGCATGAGTCGGCAACAATCCCATAGACTGACATTTATACAATGCCAGGGCTAAACATGCTATATTGCCAAATAAATAGACAAATTTCTGCCCCATGGCGTGGCTTCCTTCAATCATTTTAAATGCTAAAAAATAATGTGTAATTAAATCACTCTTTGGTAATTTTTAAAATTACATGACGCTTACTAGCTTGAAACGAGAGCAAAGCTTTCACAGGTCTTAAAAACAGCATTCCAACCATCATAATTGGAAATATCGAAATCGAATTTCCAGCCATGTACATGATAAATAAATTCATTGGAACTTGTTTGAGTGGTCCTAATGCGATGTCCCATGATTTCTAAAATGTGAAATTATATTTAATTATAATGCAAAATTGTTTCTTATTTTTTTGTACTATGCTACTGTTTTACCTTAACTATTAGATGAGGGTCGGTATCTTTAGCTGATTCGACTTGAGTTTGGCCTAAAGATGAATGAAAACCAGGCGGCGATGGAAGATCTGATAATTTTTCACTTTTCGTTCTGACAGACAAAACACCACACCATTTAATTTATTGCACATATTTATTAATAAATTTATAAAAATAATAAAGGAATATAGTTACTTAGGTGAAAAATCAATCGCCCATTTGGCTCGTTTAGCGATTACACGATTTGAAGACGCCATGTTTGTTTATTAAAGAGTTTGTAGTTCTGCACTAAAGAAAGTAATTACCAATTGCATTTAAGAAATTTAATTTTTTTCCCATTTTAATTTATTAAAATTTGTTTATTATATATAACTTAAAATAAAAACAGTTATTGATATTTTAGTTTAGACCTGTATCCATACAGGAAACAGGTCGACAATAATCCCGCGGTTACGTTTACAAACTTGCCTTTGACAACTGTCGGTCATGACACCTTGATAATTCGCTTTGAATAAATTAATCGCGGGTTTTAATTTCTTCGTGACATGATGGCAGTTCAAGTATGTATTTTTTTAATTTATAAGTAACTATATTTGTAAATAATTTATGTATTATTAATTACAGGACAATGGTGATTTACCTAAAGCGTTAGAACTGTTGAATGAGATGAAATCGAATTGTGTCAAAGTTTCCGACACTGTTGATAAATTGTTACAACAGATAGAAGATGGAACACTGGACACAACTAAAGTTTGTCATGCAACAAATCATTAGAAATTCAGGAAATTCACATTGTTTTTTTTTTGTTTTATTAAACAGGGAATTTCATTTTTAGAAATGAAGTATCAGCTTTTGCTAAGTTATTTAATCAATCTCACCTTTACTTCACTTATTAAAATGAACGGAAGAAAATTGGAAGGTGATCCAGCCGTTGATCGAATCGTAGAAATTCGTACTGTAAGAATTTTCGAAGTTTCCATACGTAAAAGTTTATATTTCAATTCAGAAAAATTTACTTGTAGGTTCTCGAAAAGATTCGACCAATTGAACAAAGATTACGATACCAGATCGACAAATTGGTGAAAACTGCCGCTACCGGTGTTGTGAACGAGGACGATCCTTTAAGAGTTTCGGCTAATCCCGGAAATATGATTAATAATGTAAATTGCAGACATATTGGACTGTATCTGTTGTCAAAACTAACAAAATTACTTTCAGGATGAAGGTGATTCCGACGATAGTGATGAGAAAACTGAGGAGAAGAAATCAAAAGCCTACGTTCCTCCAAAATTAGCCGCTGTGCATTATGGTATGTATTATTATATTCACAGTAATTAATTATTCACCAAATATCTTGTATCTTTATCAGATGGTGACTTAACCGTGACTGAGCAACGAGAAAAAATGATGGAAAATGTTCGCAAGAAAGCGCTTAATAGTAGTATCATACAGGAATTACGACGGGAATATTATGATGGACCTGAAGAAGTTTATGTAACGAATTTAATTTGTTTTATTATAGCAAACTAATTGTTAATTTGGTGTAATTTGAATTTTTAGGAAGCAAGGAATCCCCACAGAGTTAAAGCTGTAAAAGAAGCTAAAGAAAGACTACGTTATGAAGAAGAGAATATGGTCCGATTGACTGTGAGCAAAAAGGACAAGGTACAGATATATATATTTGTTTGTCTTGAAGTTTTGGTATTAATTGTTATTATTTTTATTTTTAGAATAAAGCGAAACGATTATGTACGATGACAAGTTTGAATGATTTAACTCATTTTGGCGATCTGAATCCTTTCAATGAAGAAATGCCGGATATGGTATTAATGTTAATGTTTGTGTTTAAAATATGAATTAATGATGATGTTTTCACAGGAGGCACCAAAGAAGAGAAAACGCAGTAGTTCGTCATCTAAGGTAAGAAATAAAAGAATAAAATAGTTAATTGATTTGTTATTAATTTCTATTTTGTTATTTGGTTTCAGAGAAAAAGCAAAAAAAGTAAGTTGAGAAAATATATAGAAAAGATTTTTTTGCTACAATTATATGACTTTTTTCTAGCTTTTAAGCGTCGTCGCCAATAACAGTTTGCAACTATTAATTTGAACAATTAATAAATGAGAATTGAAATTGAAGAGGATTTTGTTGATGATTTAGAATAGCTAGAGCAATTGTGTAATCAAAATGTAGATTGAATAAACATATTTTAATGTGAACATAATTTTTTTATGTTCTTTTTCACTTTGGTTTCGAGTTGATTTAAAAATTAAAAAAATATCAAGTTTTAAAATTTTACTTTGATGAAGATTTAAAAAAATTAGAAAATAATCTTTTTTTTTTTTTTTTACCCATGATGCCTTTCGATTTCAGCTGACGATGACAAACCAAGATGGACGACAGTCTGCAACAAGGTCAGTGTAGAATAAACGATAGTTATTACTTTAATCGGTATCGTGCGAATATATGATGCTTTATCTACCTACAAAAGCTTAAAAAACGTCTAATACACCCTTTTCTTACAATTATATGGCGCAAATCATGCATCTTGAACTAAACTTGATAGTGACCAGGTGAAGAAACAGCTGTGAGGTTTTAACTTCCCCTTTATATCAACATCACCTACTTTATCAGCTCTAAAAACCAATTACTTGAACCTTAATCATCCAGAGATGTCTAAATAAAATCAGAAAATTCGATGAAAAACAATTCTTTAACGAAGCAAATATTGTAATCGCAATGGCGCATAAATCGCACAATACATAGGAGTAGATTTGAAATACGGTAATATTATCAAATCTTTACTTTTTATTTACTACAGATATTTGCCGCGTGTGTCGGTCGGAGGGCACGCCAGACCGACCCCTTTTCCACCCGTGCATCTGTACTGGAAGTATTAAATTTATTCACCAAGAGTGTCTAGTACAATGGCTAAAGTACAGCAGGAAGGAATATTGCGAATTGTGCAATCATCGTTTTTCATTTACCCCAAGTAATAATGAATCATTTACCCTCACATTAATTTATTTCTATTAATTTTATCTATATTCATCTAGTTTATTCGCCCGATATGCCCAAACGTTTGCCGATTAAAGATATCGTGAGTGGTTTATTGACAAGCATAGGAACTGCAATTCGGTACTGGTTCCACTACACCCTCGTTGCGTTTGCTTGGCTGGGTGTCGTTCCCATTTCCTCATGTGAGAGACCCTAGACTCAAATCGATTGTGGGTTGCTTAAAGTTGTTTATCAATTTCAGATAGAATATATAGATGCCTTTTTACCGGATCTGTTAGTTCAGTACTAACTCTGCCTTTAGATTTATTATCGACGTGAGTGTTCAGTAAAGGAAAAGATTACTCTAATTGATTCTAATTTTTATTTATTTATTTATTTATTTGGTTTTAGTGAAAATTTATTACCCGACAGCTTTCATGGATGCTTTGTCGTCACCTGCACGCTATGCGGTTTTATTAGTCTCGTATGGTTACGCGAACAAATACTTCATGGTGGAGGGCCGGATTGGCTCGACAATTTAGTTGAAGTAATATTTAAAAAAAAAAATTGTTTTTAGATTGTATTTTTTAAAGTATTGATTTTTTGTGATTTTTTAAGAATAACAACGGTAATGGTCAAGTTCAGAACAACGAAAACGAGGCTGCTCAACCAGAAGTTAACGACGATGCGGTTGAGGCGAACGACGAGGCTGCAAATGCTGCGAACGAAGCAATCGCTGCTGCTCAAGGTAAATAAGATTAATTTTAGAGTAATTAGTATTTATTGCTATCTATTAATCTATCAATAGAAGATAATTGGAATCCGATTGAATGGGAACGAGCAGCTGAAGAATTAACGTGGGAAAGAGTACGGAATCTCACATTTTAAATTCCAAGCAAATATTGATATTTTTTTTCTTATTTAAATAATAGCTGCTTGGTTTGGATGGATCTCTCGTATTTCTGGAACATGTTTTCTGGGTCGTTTCGCTCAACACCCTTTTCATCTTCGTATTCGGTATGATTTCGTTAAGTTTTTGTTATTTTTGACTCAATTTTTTGTTTCTTGTGCCAGCTTTCTGTCCATATCACATCGGCCACTTCACAATCATTGGATTTGATATCAAAGATTTCGTTAAAGATGACAATGTATAAGAAATTAAACCTGTCTTTTTGACTTTCATGTACTAATTATAATTATTTTTCTTAGGTTGCTGCATCCCAGTTTGAAGGCCTTCTAACGACATTATGCGGATACATTGTTATCGGAACGTGTCTCGTAATTCTTCATGCATTAGCATCTATCATAAAACTGAAACGGTATGTTTCTTAAATAAAATAATTATAATTTTTTTTTTAAAAAAAAAGGTTATATATTAATTTCAGATCCAAACGAATTCTCGGCTTGTGTTATGTTGTAATTAAAGTTTCACTACTTTCCATCGTCGAAATTGGTGTGTTTCCACTCGTCTGTGGTTGGTGGCTCGATATTTGTTCGCTGGCCATTTTTGATGCGACGCTAAAAGATCGAGAGGCGAGTTTCCGGGTGGCCCCTGGAACGTCTATGTTCATCCACTGGCTCGTGGGAATGGTGTATATTTTCTACTTCGCTTCCTTTGTTTTGTTGCTTCGTGAAGTCGTGCGACCTGGAGTTTTGTGGTTTTTACGCAATTTGAACGATCCTGATTTCAGCCCTATTCAAGAGGTAAAATAAAAATTTAATGCATTACAACATGAAAACTAAATTAAAATTATTTCTAGATGATTCATCTTCCATTACTGCGCCACGCTCGGCGGTTTCTGGTATCAATGGTCATTTTTGGCACAACTGTTCTCATCATGCTTTGGATTCCCATTAACGTCATTCGGAAATACTGGATTGGTTTTTTACCTTATAACGTTGTTTTGTCAAGGTTATCATTGCTTATCAATGCCTAGACTCGAGTGATTACTTAATTAATTATGTTTTTAAGCAGTGAAACTCCTGTTAGCGAATTGTCATTAGAACTTTTACTGCTGCAAGTTATTTTACCCGCACTGATGGAACAAGGACACACTCGCGTGTGGTTGCGTGGTCTGGTTCGAACGTGGTGTCTCGGCGTTTCGTGGCTCCTCGATTTGCATTCGTATTTATTGGGTGACGAACCTGCGGTCAAAGAAGTAAATAAAATCATTTAGAATTTAAAAAATGAAATAATTTACACTTTTTTTTTTTTTTTAATTAGGAAAATGAACCAGAACCGAATGAAAACAACGTTGCTAACGATGAACCCTTGCGAGAACTTCCCGCACCTCCACCACCACCGCTTCCTCCCCCTCCGCCGCCACCACCAGTTGCTGCTCACGCACACGTAGAAGAGAATGGCGGATTTTTACCTGGCGCTTTAGGAGCTGCTCATCAAGCACTGTTGCAAGTTGGCGGCCCGACAGGGTTTCAGCCGTACAGAAGGCCTACATTTTTCACAATTCGAGTAATTAGAAATTTAATTTTTAGGGATCGTAATGAGAATTTTATAAGTTTGTTATTATTTTTTTTTAATAGATTATCTCGCTTTTGGTGATCATGTGCTTCAGCTTAACCATTGTTAGTCTTATTACACTTACATTACCAGGTGAAATTTGGTTTGTTTCCATTTAAAGTGATAGTTAATGATTTTTTTTATTTTTTAATTACCGTATTTAGTATTCTGTGGTCGTAAAATAATGACAGTTTGGCTTGGAAGTTCACAAATTCACGAATTGTACACAGCTGCTTGCGGGTTATATGCCTGTTGGCTTTCCGTTCGTCTAATAACGTTACTATGCAGTTGGATTCCTCAAGGATGGGGTGTCATTTTGGATAAACTGAAACAATGGACCATTTTGGTAAGAAAGTTTAAGTAATCTTAAATGACTAAATGACTGAATTTTTATTTTGTTTCTTGAAGGCAACGAAGACTGCCTTTGCAATGATCCTTTTGATCGGACTTATCCCACTCCTTTTAGGTCTTCTTTTCGAATTAGTTATCGTCGTCCCCCTACGTGTTCCTCTTACACAGTCACCCATATTTTTTGTTTGGCAGGTATGATAGTAATAAAAACATTGAAAGAAAACAAAAACTTACAATTTCCATTACAGGATTGGGCACTAGGAGTTCTTCATACAAAAATCATTTGCGCTGTTACAATGATGGGTCCCGATTGGTGGTTGAAGCGAGTCATAGAACGAGTGTATCAAGACGGCATCCGAAACATGCGTTTACGTTTCATAGTTGTAAAATTAGTAATTCCCGTTGTCGTGGCGCTAGGCCTTACGTTATCTATTCCTTACGCATTTGCTTGTACAATCGTGCCAACTTTTGGTAAGAATTCTTTAATTTTTTTCTCGAATTTAAATACCTAATGAAAATATTAATTTCATTCACAGGTGTAAGCTTTGATACTCGTATTTTGGTAATGCGACGAATTTACCCTGCATTGTTGGCGACTATAGTATTCACTGGTCTTTGTTTTCTACAAATGAGACAGTTTTGGCGGTTGTACGAACACATTAAAAATGATAAGTGAGTCACTTTTTTGACGTTTGTTCGTGAATTAAAATTTTAATTTTTTTTTTAAATTTTTTTTTAGATATTTAGTCGGCAAACGGCTTGTCAATTACGACCACAAAGCCAGGTCGAGTCAACAATCTCACGACACGCG
This sequence comes from Geophilus truncorum, assembly GCA_034695745.1. Classification (NCBI taxonomy): domain Eukaryota; kingdom Metazoa; phylum Arthropoda; class Chilopoda; order Geophilomorpha; family Geophilidae; genus Geophilus; species Geophilus truncorum. Next base: position 50,803 of record JAQFZP010000098.1, on the reverse strand, counting down.
ACCATCTCCGCCGCCTCACTTGTAAAGAGTAAAGTTATTTGTATATAGTATGTGAATAATTTTCTTCTGGAGGAATGTTGTTTCTTCCAGCGTCTTGGGAATTTCAGTATCGAAAGATTTTTTTTTTCTTTTTCTTTTCTTGTTTTTTTTTTGGACGCATGGCTGTATTTACGAATGCATTGGAACTGAACAATTGAAAATTTATGATTGTAGAAGTCATATACATTAGCTTAAAAAAATTTATCTAAAAGGTTAAAATTTTTGATTAAATTAAAAAAATATGTACGTTTAAGGGATTTTATTATTTTACAAGTTGAATCATTATGCTGAGTCTTTCATATTGAAAGACGGATTTGCTTTACTCATATTTCAATGTTTCAGAATTTTGCAGAAAATATTGAAATTGCAACAATATTTTTATTTTAGAGCTGAACTAAGGAATTTTTAACGTTAATTGTATCGTTTAATTTGATGATTTAGGAATTAAAGTAACTAACGAGTCATTGATTTTGTTTTTGAATAAGAAGTGTAAATCTTTTGTCAATAATATTAAATGTAAGACATTATTTCGTACTCTCAAGTGACCATTTTATGAAAGAAAATATCCTTGCTTTAAAAGAATGGTGCTGTGTTAAAAATGTTTTTAAAACTATACTGTAAAAATTATAAAAAAATAAAAAATTATTTAAGAAAAATTGTTTTATATTTTACTAAGTGTTATTTAATTGGAGAGAAGCAAAATACAGACTTTGTCTTTAATAATGTTTATACAGTATAAAATAAAAATTTTATTAAATGCAGAAAGGTACTGTAACATGAGATAGAGAAAGCAGAATTGACCCCTGGCGGCGATTTGGTTACGTTACACGTGAAAGTGCTTTTTGGTAATACTTGCTTGCTATAAGGTGAAGCCACATATGATTGCAGCCATTCAAATGCAGTAAGTTTCTAAGTTTAGTAATGAAATTTTGCAATTAGTAATAAATTCAGTACATTTCACGATTCTGTCACTGCGTTTAAATTCACAAATCAAAAATGAGTTTTAAAGTTATATAACATCAAACGTTTAAAAAACACCCCATATTACAACTACCAAGGAGCTGGAAGTTATCACTCGAGTTTGCTTCGTTTTTTAAAAATATTCAAATTTCCCGCTTTTGATACTGGGTAGTTGGCCATGATACGACTGTTTTTCAATATTATTTTAAATTTCAAGAAGTTAAACTTGTATGTAATGCTTACAAGAACAATTCTTTGTATGGCATTTTAATGAACTTTTGTAATCATTTAAAAATTAAGTTTTAATGACTATGAATTAATCATTTGCAACTGATGGTTTTTGAAAAGTACGTTCAGTTTTTCGTACTAAAATAAGGTAAATGTGAAAAATAAAATACTATTTTTAAAATGTAAATAAGTAAACACCCAGCTAATTAAATATCAAATTGAATTTTATTCACAATATCATAGCTTTTTGACCAAAAACTTTAATAGCTTCCATAGTTTCTCTGCCTGTCGGTAAAATTTCAGTTGCCGGTAGAAGAAATCCAAAATGACCAGTGTCTCTTAACTCCAAAGTGTAGGTATATTTTATTCCAGCAACTCCTTTTGCCCAGTCAGTTGATACCCCTGAAGTTGTGTCTGCCATTTAAAAAGAGTGCAGTTACATTTAAATCAAAATCAAATAGTCCTAAACAACATTTCTTACACAAAAGTCTAATTGAGGATCCTACGTAATACTGAGTGCCGTAAATTAATTTCAGCGCTTCGACAACTTGTGTTCCTAAGTGATTCTAAAAATAAAACATAACATAAACAGTGAATATTTAATGCCAGTTATAACTCCCACCATTTCATCGTAATCCCTCGGTTTTGATCGCGTGTGACCCCAAGGCATTAAGAGAAGTTGTTTATACGAGTGCAGCGACAGGAATAATTTAATGTTCGGTGTTCTCAGAACAAAGTCAGCTACCGCTCGTGTTTCCGGTTCTGAGAACGGTCTTTCACCAGCATAAACTTCTGAGCAAGGATTGCTGCTCGTACCAACTCCTGTTAAGTAATCAATGTATTTTGACATTACAGCAGAGGAAGATATTAATTAAACTAACTATTCCAAAAAAATCCGAAATTTCTATTGCCGTCAGTTCCGATGCAGTTATAACTGCTGTTCCCAGATCGCGTTGATCGTGTTTTTCTCCACAAACGAATCTTTAGAGAAACATACATCAGCAAAAACACCAATTTCTTTATTACCTACTTACCCTTTGGTGAGAGAATTCATAACCATCAGGATTTAAAACTGGCAAAATATACCAATCAATTTTATCGACTAACGCTCGATGTGCAGTGTAGTTGTTGACCAACTATCATAGAAATAACAAACAACTTAAGAACTTAATTTTTAAAACTAAGACTTCACTGTCAACAGACTTTACTTGATCAATAATAAAAATGGCTGTAGCAGGTGCAATCCACTCACGAGCATGCATACCAGCATCAATCCAAACAGCCGGCTTTACGTGGCCCCAAATTGGCTTACCAATCTAAAAGTACCGTAATTTAATCTTTATATTTAAACTTGCTACACTTACGGTAAGTATTTTCTAGTTACAAAACCTTAGTGTCGTACTTTTACAACTCGTAAAGGCCTGCCTTCAAATGATCTCCCAATCGTTAAAAGATGGACGTACAGAGGATGCGAAATTGAAAGCCAGTTCAGATACCTGTATATCTATAATAGTAAAAGTATATAATATATAATTTTCGAAATTATTATTATTATTACGCTACTTCTTTGAGTCGGGGGTAACGTCTCCAAGAAATAGATCGGTAATCTTTTAATTCCTCTGCAGTCACTTCTGATTGAGATCTACTTTCTTGATCGATTAAACTAAGTTAAAGAAATGACTGGATGAAAATGTGAATTTACATAATGTTTAGTTTTTTATGCAACTTCTGAACGTCGTTCAAAAATATTTCGTAAGGAATGTACTGCCGAATAAGGAAGTTCTGAAATGATTCCAAACTTCGAGGCGGAACCATGACGTCGATGGTAGAATTGACCGCCGTTGCATCGGTCCAGAAATCGAGCTTTCATTGCGAAAGGGGTAAGTTTAATAAAGTTGAAGTAAATTTATCGATGCAAAAAATTTACATCGTTTGAAGTCATTTGAAGGTATCGCAAAGCTGCTACTTGGTGAGCATTGTATGGGACTATCCGAAGAACTTGGAATCTGAAATTAGGTCTGTTAGAATATAGAATTCCTATCATTTAAAGAAAACTTATTCTAATATATTTCATACTTGTGGTAAGAAACTGGTTTCGCCTGATTGACGTGTTGACGAGTTAATCCTTTCATAAAGATTATGCTAACGAAAATCCCGAGTGCAAATAAAACCACGTGAAACACGATGGTCTGGCTATAGTAGTTAACCCAGGCGAGATTCATTTTATTCTGTATTATTGTTATTAACCCCCCATTAATACAGAATATTCTGTGCTATTAATTAAAGTCTCGGTTTCAGCCATGTTGTTTGTACAGGAATAGCCGTCGTCATAGAAACTGTGTTGCTACTTTCACCTGGTGGTGAAAATAGCAACTACAGTGGAAATCTCGGCGATGATGTCGGATGATGTTGTTGAAATTGGACGTGGCTATTGTCCAATGTGGAAGGCAGAGAGCAAACAGCTCAGGAACATTTGGAGTCCGAAAATCTTGGTGAACTGTAACTGTGAACTGTGAACTGTGAACTGTGAACTGTGATGTTTCCGCCATTTTCTGACGAAATTTACAACTAAATTAAGCTATGCAGAGGGCGTCAAACAAGTTATACACCGTGAGTAGAATTTTGATACATACCGGTACATGATATGAATTATATTACGGTATATTTATTATTGAATTGTATGATAATACAAGAAATGTTTAATTCGATTTACAAATAAGCAACAAAATTACCAAATGTCTTAATTGCTTCCCAAGTTTCTTGTCCAGTAGACAGAATTTGTGCAGGTGGCAACATAAATCCATATCGTCCTTTATCTCTCAATTCAATTGTGTAGGAATACTTAATTCCTGCAACCCCTTTAGCCCAATCTGAAGAACTGCCAGATGTCGGATCTGAAATGAACCCATTAATGCATTTACCAATGTGTTATTACCATTAATTGGGTACCGTACATACACATAATTTTATTAGTGCTTCCTATATTATATGGGGTCCCATGTACAGAGCTAAGAACATTAATGGCTTTTTTCCCTATATTTTCCTGAATAAAAACTGTTATGAGTACCACTCATTACTTTATTTATAAAGTAAAAATACCAGATCTGCATAATCTTCGGGTAATTGAGAAGTGTGGCCCCAAGGAAGTAATAAGACTTGACTGTAAGAATGAATGCTGAGGAAAAACTTGAATTGGTTTTTATTGTTCATGATGAACTTTGCAATGGCTTGAGTTTCTGGCTCTGAGAAAGCGTGGGGTCCGTGGTATGTCTCCGAGCAAGGGTTGCTGCTTGAACCACCAACAACTAAATAATAATATGAATCAGTTAAATTATTAGTGGAAATTTCAATAATTTTGTAACTTTTACAGTTCCACTGAAAGTCAAAATTCCTATTTCCGTCAACTCCCACACAAATTGAATTCCCACGGGAAGAGCGAGTTTTTCGCCATAGCCGTGCCTAAATTATATTTATTTTTGAAAATTTAGTTTAAACAACAGTTCGGTTTAAAACCCAAACATTATACCCACTCTCGTGTGCGTATATTCATAACCATCAGGATTTACTACTGGCAAAATGTACCAGTCTAACTGGTCCACTAAGTCTCTATTCCGCTCGTAATTATTTACTAACTGGCAACAAAAAAGTAAGAAATTCATGAGAACTAATGCTACGAAATAATACAATTTCTAAAGTGGTACTTGATCAATGATGTATAAAGCAGTTGCAGGCGAAATCCACTCTCTGGCGTGAATTCCTGCATCAATCCAAATTGCTGGTTTATTTTTTGCACTTTGTGTACCTATCTTAATATATCAAAAAACGAAAAGAAAAGAAGCATTTGTAACTGACTTCTCAATTTATTGACATTACCTTGATTAATTTCAACTTTTTTCCCTCAGAAGAATCACCTATGTTAATGATTCTGGCAATTTTAGGATGTGTTTGAGCTAATTGTTCTAGAAATCGATGTATCTATTTACACAGTTAAATGTGTAGTAAAGGTTAAAAGATATCTGCGTATTAAGTTACTTCATCCAAGCGATGATATTTATTCCAAGACATAGTTCGGCCATAAGGTGAAAAATCGATAGGAACGTTATTTGCCGTCTTTTCTTCGTCAATGATTCTGAAATTTAGTACATTAGAAACGTTTTATTTGATTCAGATGTGAGATAAGGTTAATTTAACTGTTGAACGTCATCAATCAAAGTGAAACCGGGAATTTTCAAACTTTGAAAAGTGTCTTCGAATTGCTCCGAAACTTGTGGTGGGACCATGATGTCAATAGTCTGATTTAAACCGTTTGCGCTTGTCCAAAAATCCAACTTTAAATTAAAGAAAAAATAATTTTTTTTTGTCTAAAATGACTTTTATTAGGATAAATTACGTCAGTGAGTTTTTCTTCCAACTTGTGAATCATTTCTAGTTGCTCAAAGTTTTGTGGAATCAAGCGAACAACTTTGTATCTGTTTTATACGAAAGAAATATTACTGTAGTTACATTAACCTGCAAAAATAATTGCTTACCCATTGTATGCACTGTCCTCAAGGTCTTCTTGTGCCGCTACAGTTGAAATATAAATAAATGTAAGTAATATTAGCATCATTTGCAGAGTTCTAGCTCAAATGTGCTACTCAATTAAATCAAAGTAAGTAACACAAGATTATTCACAATTTATACATCATATGGCTGGAGTAGGAAATGATATTGTCTTGACACTTGTGTTTTATATTGCAGAGCATAAGTTTAGTTGTCATAAAATTGAAGTTAATGTCAGATCCCATCTTATTTTATCAATGCACTAACTGTATAATTTATTGACAGTGTGATTAGATGAGGAAAGAAATGACATTTTATGAATATTATCAATGTGCTATACAGCTCAAAATAGGTTGAGGATGCTATTCGTTTATTTATAGAGGTTATCTCGTTTTGAGTTTATTCATCTTATAATTTGTCATTATAAAAATGATAAATGTTCAATGTTCATGTTTAATAATGAATGTTTAAATTAACTTTGGCTCTAACTTTAGTTGATTTCTACATTAGAGGTTAAAGAGTAGGCTTCACTGCATGAAAGTTGTAAATGTTCGTTCTTCCATGCAAAATTTACGAATATTTTGAAATATGGTAATTTATCCTATTGCTTTGAGATGTTGTGTTTATCCCGTAGCGTATCGCGGGTGTACAGCTAGTTACGAAATAAATACACCAAAAAAGATTACATTTCACCTAAAATGTGTAAAAAAAAAAAAAAAAAAAAAATGAAATAAATTCACATGTCATTTACTTCACTGTATATTTAATTTTTTTTATTAATTATTTATTATTATAAATCTACCACACTGATTATTATGCTTATTGTCACAGGATGCCTCTATCTTTAGATAAAAATTAGAAATTAACTTCACTAATACTACAACAACCATCAATCATTTAGACTTACCGTAACCTGGAAGTTACAAATTAGACTAGTATTGTATCATTTGCATAGATTTCCGGTGTTGCACATACTTAAAATATAATTACGAGTTGACAAAGAGTTTAAATCAGTTGAATTGTTGGCTATAAATATCTATCATCGATTGTGGAAAGTTTTCACGAAAAGTAATGGAAAATTTTCTCGTCATCAAAATTCAGCAAACAAAAATGGTGGAGTTTATTTTAGCTTTTGAGTGTTCTTACTATATGCTTGTCGAAATCTTATGGTGTTTTCATTTTGTATACAAGTTATTTGTTGCTATTAGGTGAAGCTTCCTTTATAACTTAAGGATCTAATATCTGGGCAATAGCTGCAGTCAACATTAAATACTCTGAACTGAGCAATATTTTTCTCGTTAGATGTAAATATGGAGACTGCATTTAGAACAACTAGTTTTTACTTTAAAAAAATGAAGAAAACATAAACAGACGTAACTTTTACAATATACTTTTATTCAGTACATATTCAACACGCTTCACTTAAAATTTCCTCTTATCGACGTGCGACGAGATTTGCCAGTGGTTTTTACGTCACCTCTCTTGCGCTGCGCGTGACCTTTAAATATTAAAAGTAATGTATCCGTTAATTTACAATCTCATGCACATACATATATAGAAAAACTTACATCAAAACCACCATCTAAATCTGAATCCGTTAGCTTTAAAAAATTTGTAGTTATTATTTCTTGATACTATAATACCATAAATCTCTATTTTTGCTTACCAGAGCGTTTGCAGCAACTAATTGCGCTAATCCAATAGCCACAATTAAGCAACAGCAGAACAGTAAGATTTTCATCTGCAAGAAAACAAATAATTATAATAATAAGGATAATTTATATTACACTAACTCAAACTAATGCAATACCTTTACAGGTTGTATTCAACAAAGAAAAGATTTGTCAGTGGAGCTGAAGTATCAGCAATGAGATGAGAGTAACAATCTCCTCACAAAAATTCGAGCTTTTATATTTTAGAGATAGGGTACGGTACTGTATACACAACATCCGACAGGAAACATTATTAATTTTATTTTCGTGATAGTAGCTTATTACTAACAGCTGCACTATTATTCTTATTGTATCACTTCGCCGGGATGTCACAAATTAAACTGTACCGGTAATTAAATCTTTTAACCTACTTCAATTCTTTTTTAAGTTTTTTATGCGTAAAATGCCAATAACTAAAAGGGATGCCGATTTCTGTGTTACAGATGACTTTTTTCCTCGTATACATCATTAAACACACTGATTGGGTCGAATCATTTCGCAATTAAATGCATCAAAATAAATCTCAGGATACAATTTTTTCATTTGAAAAATATGAAATGAATCATATTTTCAGGGTTAAAATTCAGCTATTATCAATATATGCTTTTAACAAAGACTAAACTTTATTTAAAGGAAAAAGTACATCAATATCATCTAAGCTTAGTGTTAATACTATTAGGTTAATACAAAAGTTAATAACTACGATGAGTGGATTAATTAACCAAATTCAATTGCATTCTGAAAATATAAAATAAAAGCAATTTAAATAAAATGTTAAAATGTAAGTAAAAATGTAATTTGTGTGAATTACTAAACCACTATCTTTCTTCTTAAGTAACTATAATCTAGTAACTTACTGCAATCATAACTTTTATTGAAAGCGACAAGCCATTGATTCTTTTGTGTGCAAACGACGCGCATAATAGGCTTTGTATTGGGCCGTTTTTCGTCTGTGTTGTGACAATAATAAAGGATTTCCACAGAAATCTTAAAATCTTTTTCATCCCAATCCCACATAATACATGGAGTAGTCGGCACCGGAGGACGACCAACACATTTCCCTGCTGCTCTTGCTTTTCTTAACTCCTCATCTTGAAGACTTTCAGCCGCTTAGAGATAAAAAAAAAAACAAAAAAAAAACACGTTATTTTCGTTTAGTTATAAAATTAATAATTTTTTTAACTTTTTTTAACGGAAGCCTGAGGGGTATAGAGAGCCAAAGCTGAAACGATTGTCCCTACGATGATGATAATAGTGAGAAATATCACTAATGTGATCAGAAGAGGTCTTAGCATGGTCATATGCATATGACGGAATTTAACTTGTTCCGACGTTCTGTAAACAATTCATATTGAATTTAAATGATTTAACATTTTAAAATTATTTTTACCTGTCTCCATAACCGGTGAGTGGATCGCGAATCATCTTTATAAACTCTAGTTTAGGAAATACAGAATAGGTTTACCACTAGCTACACTACTAAAACAATTGGTAAACGAATTGTAACGCTCATTGTTTTGTTTGTTTATTGTTTAAAGTTTTAAAAAAATGTAACAAAATTTTTTTCACTGAAAAGTTGAATACTTTATTGCTGTTTTTGATGGATAATTACATTGAAAATGGAAGATTTTTATTGAAAATTTTCTTTTAGGTCTGGTTTTCTATTGTTGTGATATTTAAGCTTAGTTCAGGACAGTCTGTAACAGAAAAAAAATTAAATATAACGAAAGATGATGTTTTATATTTATACTTACTACATGTTTTCCGTTTATCTTCAATGATAACCCAGTGATTTTTATTATTGCATTTTACACGCATTATAATTTTCATTTTTGATTCTAGAGTACTAAGTGGGTTGCGACAGTAATAGGTAACAGTTGTACCAATTTTGTAACTTAACCCATCCCAATTCGACATTACGCAGGCAATTGGCATTACCGGAGGATCTCCGACGCAAAGATTATTTTTCCTAGCCCACTTAGATTCAATTTCATTCTCGTTCAAAACTATTAAAAACAAATTTAACTTTAGTTTTAATTTTGTACGAAATTTTTCCTCACTTAAATGATGAACCTTTACGTTCCTTATGGTGTTGTGTGTGTCTATATAAAACTAGGACTGTGAGTGAAGTCAGTGCCACGATGATGAGAGCGAAGACGACCATAGCAGCTATTATAATCTTACGCATAAAGTTTCTTGTAGATCTATTTCAAAATAAAATATTAAAATCACGAACTTTATTTAATTATATCGATTATATTTATAAAACCTTTCATTAATTTCGGAATCTTGGTAGTCTGTATCAGTTGTATCAGCTTGTGACATTTCAGTGATATTTATTGAAAAACTAGGCTTAAATAATAATTAAAAAAAATCATTATTACCTACCCTAGTATTTTCAAACTTTTATTACGAATGAAGTTGTTTTCCTGCCTTTTAAAAACGCCACTCGATGGCGCCACTTGTTGCAGCATGAAAAGGCTTTGAAAGCAGGTAAAAATCAATCGTTCGCTGTGGAAACTCTAGTCCTCGGAAGACAATAATTTCCTCATTAATAATCGTTCAGATAATTAGAGATAAGACCGTAAAAGGAGATTGATTTGAATAGATGAAAACGAAAGTCACTGCCTTTTAATTTGCAGTCGTTGTTACACGAAAAATTCCTTACACGATGCGAAAGCGGGGGCGGGAAAAGTTCATTAATTATCATTTGACAAGCGATTTCTCATTGCCTGGCATTTAATCTCGTCGATCACACCTTTCACTTTCATCCTTCCAACTCTCACCTATTGTGCTCTCCCCCAGCGCGAGAAAAATTATTTTAATCTAATTACACTGAAATTTAAGCGTGAAAAAGTAAAGGGGTAATTTTAAATTTAAATAATTTAGTAAAAAAATATTCAAATTAATATCAAAATTTTTACTTAGGCATGCCAAAACGAAGGGAGATGGAGTAAGCGGTAAACCGTCATCATAAATCCACTGCGAAGTGTCAGAGAATGTTTCGAAGATGAAGGTAGTGTTTTAGGCTATAAAAATAGATTTACGAGAGCATTTTTTGGTTTTTGAATCATAAATAAAATGTCGAAATAAAATTCAGATAAAGCAGGATAAATGATATGCAAGTTGCACTTAAGAAAAGGCACGTAAACAAGTGTGCATTGAGAAATGTACTCGGAAAAGCCATTTGTCTGAAGAGATATATTTTTAACATTAAGAAAAAAAAAATTAGAAAATAAACATTGTGGGCCTACAGCTAAATTGCGGATAAAAATAGATATATTAAATTTGTGTATGAATTTTAATAAAATTTTTGAGTAAAGATGGGAAGAAAGGGTTTGACAGTTCAATTAATTGATTAAAAATGACAGCTTAAGTGGGACGTCAAAAGGGTTACAACACCTGTCATGTCTTGTAAAGGTATTACCTCTTACACTAATACATTTAAGTTTTCCGTTTTTGTAGTAGTTGTGGTCAATTTTGCGCTAGGTAAAAGTGATATTGAAAGTTTTGTGATGAATTTCTCGAGTGAAACGATTTTATTTTTATTTTTATGGATCTGTGAGACGCTGTTGGGAATAGAGGTGTGAGAGATGCTAATTTAGTTTTTTCTCCCCACCCAATATTTTGCTCTTTTATTTTATTAGAGCAGTGGGAATGGTTCTTTCCACAGTCTCCAGTGTAAATTTGCATGTTCGATCATGTTTGCACAGCTGCAGGCGAAAATAATTAAGAGCTGATTAAAGTTAGAGTAGACAAGAAATTTGATGACATCAAACTCACTTATGATCATATCCCACAGGAAATTTAAATGTATAGGAGCGCTAACTCTGTGTTATTTAATTTTCACCTGTTATTTTTTAATTTAAAGGATAAATGTTATGGTTTCGTAGAAAATGGAGTTTTTATTAGCATTAAGCTGAATTAGTTTAGGAACGTGGAAAAGATGTTTAGCAAGTGACAACACTAACAACAAATTGATGTAGACAGAAAGAAAATTTTAAAATTGATAAAACTATGAATTATGTGAATTTTGAATTTATTTTATGATGGTTGTTTAGCAAGTGACAACATAGCAACAAATTGCTATAGACAGAAAATTTTAAAATTGATAAATCTATGAATTATGTGAATTATTCTGTGACGGATTACATTTTCATCATGACGTCATTTATATGATGTCACAGCAAATACTCTATACTCAACATCAATAAAAATTTTCGATGAAACCTGAAAATAAAATTTGTACCTGCTGCCAGATTCAGTTAACTTTCTTTTATGCTGAAGTTCCACTGTGGGAGAGGTATGGAGAAATGTAGGTGCCGCCACAGTTTGATAATATTATATAAAAAGTGCTACGTATTTCAATATGACAGAGCAATTTTTTTGCTGTAAAATTTTTTTATTACCGGTACAGTACAAAAGCTACCTTAAGAAAAGGTAAATCTGGACTGGAGGTGGTTAAGAGTATTAACAACAACTTTACTAGCAACAATATAGTAAAGCTAGAAATGGTTGCAAATTAGCAATAAAATTGTAATTCACTAAAGATTTAACCATGATTGCTAATTTTGTAGAAATTTTTTAAATTACTGTAGTTATCATTTTAGAAGCATTTTTCTATGCCAACCAATGAAATTGCTTTCATTTTGCTATTGTACTGTCATTTTGGTTTAATATCTACTTTATAATATTGTTGCCTCGCTAAAATCAGATCCAGACATGTTATTAATTTGCAGCCAAAATTTGTTAGGAGTTTTAGAATATTGGTAACTCGTTAGTGAATTTACCCCCCTGAATTTTAGTTTTACCTAAGTACAATTTAAATAGGGATTTGTTGCATAAAAAGAAGAACAATTTTCTAATTTAATTTGCTGCGTACATTTAAATTGAAAAATTTATTCAATATCCATCTTCAGTAGGGAATAAAGATAAAACTTCTTTGTTATTCTTCTGTAAGCATTTCTCCATTGATCTTATAAAACAGTTCTGGTCCAAAGCATTAATATTTAAGTCTTGTATAAGCATTTTGAAAGCTCAACAAACTGTTGTTTGTGTAAGCAGTTTGCTAACGCATAAATGCATTAAATTTTTATATTTCACGAGCCAAGAAAGAAAATAAAATAAAAATAGCATGACAGTTTAGAAGGTGCAAGAAACTGACAGTAATCCGAAAAAGTAGTGGTCACCTCGTTCAGTAAATACCACTGTCAGTTTAATAAAGTGTTAAAACAATTGTGGAGCCATTTCCCAGCAGGTCTTGGCAATTTACTTTGTACTGACTGCCAATCAATGAAATAGTTAGTTAAACCTTTCCTATTTCAGGAATTGTATCGATTTCCACTGCAGTATCTTTGGTTTTCTTAAGAAGTGTATCACCCTGTTGCTCACCGAACAACACTCCCACACGGAGATTAGACGCATTCAGTCTGTGAAACTAAATCTCTTATTTGTCAGTAGTGTCTTGTTTCGATGTCTTTTTCTTAATTGACACAGAGCTGTTTTTACGCCATTGAGCTGTAAGAATAGAAAAAAGTTGCAACGATACGTAACACTAGAAAAAGATTTCAACGAATCATTTGTGATATTAGATCTAAAAATACTTAAACACTTTCATTACATGTTTTTATTGATCTTTAGAAAGCAGATGCCCACGGTAGAAGAAATCGCGTGAACCGTAAAACATTTAATACCTTACGCACGTGTGGCCAGTGAATGGGTAATTGCAATTAACTACTATAAGAAAAACAATTACGGAAGCTTTGATCTCATGTTAAATTTAGAATAAAAATGATAATTTTTTTTTTTTTTTTTTTTTAATAAGAAAAAAATATTGTGATAATGAATGCTGCGTGTGGGTGAGCCCTGTAAACTGACATCTCAATTGAGTGAGGCACTAACGTCACGGGTGGCTATCATTCATTCGATTTCACGGTGCCACTGATACAGATCACCTGTGGCAACTAGGAATTGGAGGCAAGTGGATTTGTTTGAATTTTGCGAATGATTTATGTCACGCACTCGAAATACGAATTGTTTTCAATGACCGACTGAAAACTTTATTTTAAAATAAAAGTCATTGAAATCAATTCGTATTTCGAACAGCTGTTTATTTATTCGCAAGTATGAAAACAACATTATTTAAAACATTCCATATTTTGATATTGGATTATTTAAGCTGAATTTACAAATGGGCTTTGTCTAATGTAATCGGTGAATTATACGCAGGTTTTTAGATGAATAAAAAAGTAAAGGCATTCAATAAATATTTAACTGTGTAAAGAGAAAAATATGAAACATTTGAAGCATGAAATTAAAAATTGAATTTTAATGAAACTATGTATTTTCTGTGACAACTGACAATTTTATGCTTCTTTTCAAGGGGATGCTTTAAATAGCAATATTCATTATAGAAATGAGGCGTGTCACCGCTAGGGTTTATGCGTAATGTGTTTATTTATTCATTAGATACATTTTACCAGATATCCCTTTAAGTTTATGTAAACCTGGTTTTTTTTAAAGCTAAGCAGATGTTAGTTTACCATTCCAATTTACCTTAAAAATTAATTCAAATACTTTAGAAAAATCTCGTTTTGCTCATCTAATAAGTGAAAAGTTTTGCATGAATTATTAACGACGTGATGAAATGATATTTCTTCCAGAATCAACTTCGCTCGGAGAACTGCCATCCTTTGTTTGCTTCCCCGAGATTTGCATTGGACTCGTCTGTCTCTCAAATGCCCGTGTGGAACCATAGTTCAGTCAATTGGCGGCAGAGGCGCCTTCATGCTGCTAGTGATTCTTCGCGACAGCTGCATCTATTCAATGGCACATGACATATGATTCTTGAAGATACGAGTAAGTTTTTTATTAATTTTTTAATTTGATAAAAAAAGTATGTTTTATTAAAAAAATTTCAACTTTAACGCGAGAAAAGATTTAATTGAACGCGCGGTAGTTTAGAATTCAGTTATGTATTTTTACGATACGCAAGACTGAAAACTTTTTGTTCTTTTATGCATGCAAATGTGGTCGTTTCGCTCGGGAATGATTGAATCTTTTCAAACACTAAGGCGAAAGCCATAGAAACTGTTTATTTTAAATTAATAGGTTATTATTTTGTCATGTTGGTAATTTTTACAGCCCTTTTACGACCCAAACTGGTTTACAGCAGACAGATATGGGATTAGTTTCACAATTTACCGCCAGTGGTCTGATAGTTGTTGTCATCCGGGTATTTCTAAATATTCTCAACACGTATTTTCTAAGTAGCACGCAAAAAGCCTGATTTGAATTTAAATTGCACTTAAGACTTTTTCTCGACTTGTCAACTGACGCGAGCCGTGACAACGAGAATAAAAATTGGTTTCTCCTTAACTAACTCGCCTAATGCGAAAAGTACCACCTTAATTTACATCAGTTCTTGAAAAGAAAGTTAGTTAGTTCAGGCACTTGATATTGATCGTTTTATTTATTTTGGCGGCATTCATCGTGAGAAGTGATAACAAAAGTGATCTGTTGACGGTATGCTGTTTTCTCTTCTTACTTATTTCGTATAATCATATTTCCTGTTGATTGCTTCGACTATTTTTATAAGATTTTCTTAGCCTTATAAGGCGTAAACGATGTTTTCATTTTTTTTCACGGAAATTTGATTCCCAAAGTTTGAAAAACAATATCCTAAATGTGTTTTTGTTTAAACTTCAAATGAGTTTGGCAAATTTGTTTATAAAGTTTAAAACTTTTTTTAAAAAAAAAAGACTTTTTTCCAATATTTATTTATTTATTACTGTGTAAAGAAGTTAAAGGAAATTTAATTTATAGTTGAGTTAACAGATTTGTTGTGAAGTTCAAACTTGGTTCCCACGAGATTCGACCGCTAATAAAATGAGTTGCAACGCGGTAAAGAGATTGTAAGTCTTGCCCTGGAGAGTTTCAAATTAATTTTCTTTTCTTCCCCCGATGCTTTTTAGAAATGCAGGACTCTAGTTTCATTCCAAACTCATCTGTTTAATGCTGCTGAGTTTGTAGCAGGTACTTTTTCTTTGCTTTATGTACAGTACACTCTATCTATCTGGTGAAAAGAGATTTGTATTTGCAATTCTAGAGTTTGGTAATTAAAATTGTGATTGCACTGTAAGTTAAGGCGTAGATTCAATTAGAGGTGTGAAGAAAGAATAATGAGATGGCTTGATACATTCTTTGAAATAGTACGCTGCGAGGAATTCGTGAAGAGGGTCTTCCAAAATTCTGACATAAGTCATCTATTTCTAATTCTAACACAATTAGCCGAAAGTAGAATGAATGAGGATAAATTCCAAATGTAACTCAAAGTCAGTAAGATGATGTCACATTCGCGTTTTACATAGCATACTTCAAAATTAACATTTTTGACATTCTTGCAAACACTAAAAGAATCAGCCAGCACAGCTTGTAAGCAGGATCCAGACTTCTATATGTGGCTCTTAAGAGCCACATATAATCGAACTTCTCCTTTGTAAGGACCTTTTTATGCTGGAAATTACAAAAACAACTAAAAATTATTATTAAATGTGGAATACTTGCATGCTATGTGAAATACAGTATGATAAATTGTGAGATGGCTGAAAATCATCAATTATCTGTACAGTCGAACCTCGTTATAACGAAGCTCAAGGGACCGAAAATATCATTCATTATAATGTGGATTTCGTTATATCGAGACCAATTAGTACACAATTGACATAAATGGGGATTTGAAAATCGTTCGTTATAACGAGGTTCGACTGTGTTTAATATTCGAATTTATCATAAAATACACCAATAAAATTTACAGTTAAAGTTTCTCGAATCCTGGGTTCGGTACTTCAACCAGCGGGTTTTGTAGTTATCATCAGGAACCTGCAAGTGAGTTCCAGTGGTTTAAACATCGAACCCTGCACTGTAAATCTTTTTGTTATATTTTAGTGATAAATTTGAATACAATCGAACCCAATGTAGCATCATTTTTCGGACCGGCTAAAAAATGATGCTGCATCGGGATTCATGCTACAAGCGAACGTATTAAGCTGCCAACCTTCAACCAGGGAAAAAAAATTACGCTAGAATGGGATTTATGCTCTGTCAGAGTTCGTTACATAGGGGTTCGACTGTATTAAATATAATCACCAAAACAATATCCCTCTATTAAGATCAATTACCTAACTCAATTGCAAGTTCTTTAATGTTCTTCTGACAGCATTGATACACTGACGGGTATTGTAATCTCATTTGGGATAAAAAATTTAAAAATGATGCGTTTTTATGCAGCTGCTCTTTAAAACGAGGCTCTAAATAGACTATTTTAGCATTACAAACATGAAAAATAATTGGGGATTTAAGAACGTGGCGATAGTATAAGAGGACTGAAGGCTCGTTTAGTCTTTTATCCTATTCACTTACAAGGGACTCGACTGTAACTGTAACCCTATAATTTTGCAGCATTTAATCAATTTTAAATAAACCTAGCATTATTGATGTATGGAAAAATTATATCTTTAATCCATTGCCACTAAAATTGCTTCTGTAATAATCATCTACAAATCACGAAGTGTTTTCCAGTACCGGTACAATATATTTATACTTGTACAATCGAGTCTGCTTATAAGATCAGGCTCTGGGCGGCTGAATGTAGCTCTTATAAAAATGAACTTATCTTTTAAAAGGATATTTTTTTAATGCTAGAAATAACAAGGGATTTAGAAAATGACTTTTATAAAAGGACTACTCTTTTATCCAGTGCTATTATAAATGAACTTATCTTTACTTCGAATTGCCATGTCAGACGAAGCCACAGGAAAGAGAAATTTAACTCCTTACTCCTCTGTGCAAATAGTCAGTCTTTACTTTGACTTGTTGCTCAGCAAAATTCCTCCAACAAATAACGAAATGATCAATAGCTGCGAGCCATGGACATAACAAAACCTTGTACCAAAAATTCCGTTGAGAACGAAGTTCCATGTCAGAGTCAAAACACAACTACTACAGAATAAATTCGACCTTACAAGTTACTTCTAAACTTTTCCCAACATTCTAAAATAACATTTTGTTTACGCTATCAAGAATACATTGAACAAATATTAAAACCTAACATCAAAGAAAGCCGCTGTATCACAATTTAAGTCTCTTGACATTTCGAGCTTCCGAAGGTAAAACACAAAACAAGAAATGAACACAAATGACTTTAAAACAGCTTTAAAACTGCAGGTAGTCACGAAATTCCTTACGGACTTAGACAGCGAGTGCGTTCTCGGAATCCTTTTTGATTGAACAAGCAGCTTCCACGCACGACAGTCACGTGATTAGTCTATGGGATAAAACTGATTTATGCATGTAAGCAGTGCGAATTTCTTGTTTAAAGGTGTAAAAAGTAATAAAACACAAGTGAAAAGAAAGTTTTCTTCTTAATAATTCAAAAATCTATTTCAACTTTCTTCTTTGCATGTTATTGCATTTCTTTTACGTATTCTGGATATTGAATAACTTCATAACGTTCGAGAGGATTCCACTCCCTTAGGAGATCTATCTAATGTTTCAAAGTTTTCGCTGTCAATCACAGTCTTTCCGTGCGGCGGTCACAAAGATGCACAACCTCGCAAGGCGTTTATCTTATCATTGTGACATACAACGCAATAAATTTGCTGCAAACACATTTTTAACGTTTTTCTTTCCCTGTTTGCTTTGTGACCTCGAACGAACTTGTTAAAATTAATTTCAACTGTTGATTTACGCGGCAAAAACAAGAAAAAGTTTTAAAAATGAAAACAATAATTAAAGTAAAATTTAATTACATTATGTTAATACACTGTAAGTTAAAGCTGAGAAAAGTGTGCAACATGTGGAAAAGAATGGACAGGCAACATCTGGACTGTGCAATACTATTTTAATAGGAGATAATAGCAACAGGTTTGTTGCATTCATTATTTATACTCACTTAATTCGAGGCAACGACTGTGGATTAGTGAAAGGAAATATAAACATTAAAACAATGGGGAATGGGCAGTAACAGTAAATTAGTGGCGAACAAAGTAAAAGTGTTGTTAGTTAACACCACTTTAAACTTTAACCCGCAATGCGCATGCGCCAACTTGCTCAACGAAGACAAAGTTAGTGGCTAGCGGCGAAGTCAGTCACTGGGGGACTATACTATAGAGAAAGAGGTGAATGTAAATTAATCTGTTGCTCCTCTCAACCGTGACGCCCTCAAGCAACACAGTGCTGAGGCATTAATAGGCTTTTATTGGCTTGCTGGTCAGTTCACACTGTGAAACACACACAGTAGCTACCTTTTGATTAAATGCCGCGCAATTAATTACAACAACGGCACATCGTGTTAGGTTATGGCAATTTTTTTTAATTATTATTTTATGGAAAAATTGGATTTTCAATTGAGAATTAAATCTGGTTGAATTTCAATCGATCAATAATTAAGAAAAAAAAAATTTTTTGTTGCTGAAATGTGGGTTTTACTTTTTTTGCCTTAATTCAACGAAGTGCGTTTTGTCAGTTCCATTTATCCGATTGAAGTTTTCTATTAAAATAAATCCTCTTTTCACCACGACACGACCCTCCACATTGGAATTCTTGTTTGTAGTGGAGTTCTGTTTCATTAGTCGCAGATTTAAAAATAATAATAAAACCATAAAAATTTATTACTTTTTTTTTTTTTTTTTGCTTTGTTATTTTATAATTTTGGTGAAATAATAAAATAATAAAATAATCGATGCTTCTTCTTTAATAAAAACAGCCGAATTTATGAAATGATGAACCGGTACTGGGAGAATAAAGGAATCAATACATTTAGCGGATCTTCGATTTTTACCTTTTCACATCTGGTCCAATATTTGTGGGATTTTTTAAAGCCATTGTTCAGTTCCCCGCTTTATTAAAGAAAATCCTATAAAATAGACATAGCTAATCTACTGTAAAAGCTTGCAAACATGAAAAAAGGTAAATGTCAGGTGGAAGTCCGCTTTTAATATATATTTTTTTTTACTTTAACCGGTCCTGCAATCCTAAAAGCTATTAGTGAAAGCAGTCAAATGTGTAATAGGCGCACGGTAAACATGGAATTCCATTACGCTGTGACGAAGAGTTGGTAAATTGAAAGTACAACTTAAAAAGTCAAAGCAAAGCGAATGTATAAACAGTTGAAATTCTCTCGAGCTAATTTTAACAAATATGTTTTTAGATTTATTCACTTTGACCCGAAAAATTCGAGGAAATTCTCGTTTGCTGGTTTATTATCGTGACACGGTACGATTCGTGTTTAAATGTTGTCGCAACTCGAATTCTCTCAAGGACGCCGAGATTTTTGTTTCGGGCTAAAAGTGTGTGGACACTTGAAATAAATTTCCACTTCTTGAAATCCCTGCGAAAGTTTAAAGCAAGAAAAAGAAACGTGATAAGTGAAAGTTATGTACACTTGGGAGACGAAAGTTTTATGTCCGAGATAAATTGTACATTAATTTCTTTTATAAGTTTAAGCTCGGAAAAAGTGTTTTTATTTATTACTTTTATATTTTTTCGATAAGATAATAAATAGAGCAAAAATAGTTTGTGAAAGCAATGTTTAACTTCACTAGAAGTGAAAGTAAAAAGTAATTACACTGCGGTCAAAAGTTACGTTTATTTCATTTAAAAAAAAAATATTTTTTTTACTCAATTTATTTCCGATATTCAATTTCAAAAACCCTAACCTCCGAGTTGGAGGTCAGTTTGCAAAATCGGATTGCGAATGGTAATTGATGATATATTAAATTTAGCAAAATAATTAATGCCCGATTCAAATTAGTAACGCGTCAGATTTATGTAGGTAGATACTCGACTAATGAGCATAATTGTGACAATTCACTAAATCCGTCCATCTATTCCTAGTCTCACAATGGAATTTATTTCTATTATTACTATTTGCCCGGCGAACATGTATGAAGAGGCTTGAATCAGAGTTTCGTACTTCTTTGCGTCTAGAAGAACCCTCGACGCTCTTAAAAATGGACGTGAGGCTTATCGATTACTTTTTTTTCGCCACTGGCACACCTGAGAACCTGTATTAGAAAGTTGGCAGGGAATGAAACGTTAGATGGTGGTGTCACTCACATTATGGACCTAAAGGAATGAACTTTTGTTTTAATCATAGATAGACTTCCCTGCTCGGCTCTGCACTTGACTCACTTTTCTTATCAAGATTGCATTAGGGTTCAGAGATAAAGGTGAAAGATGTGATCATGTTGGCGAGGTATTTTTAAGCATTTTTATTTTTATTTTTTTCATTTTTTAATGACATGCAGCTGATTATTATCAATTTGAATTGATAATTAACGAATGTTGCAAAAAAGGGAAAAAATGGTTTTGAGGTTTAATTATGTTGAATTTGCAAGTGATTTGGCTCGGATCCAAACGTGGAGATAATATTAGAGCATGAAGATAAATGAAAAACATGTCTGTGATTTTTAGAATAAGAGACTCCATACAGAAATGTTTATTTCTTCGAAATATTTTTGCTATAAATATTTACCCGATGATTTCAGTCTAACAAATTGTGATGATGTTTACTTTAACGAGAGAAGTTTTTGAATTTTTCAAATGTTGTTAATGTGAAAATTATACAGCGATTACGTTACATATTCATAATCGGGCGACTGTTATGTCAAAACAAAGTTCTAACTACCAAGTAATTTCAATAGAAAAATTTAAAGTATTTTGAATAAAAAAAAAATTTACAGTAACAAATTTCCAAGAAATAAATGTTTGCCCCTGTTTTTTGCTACGTGGCTCTTTGCTGTATTGCAGCTAAGCCGTGAAAGAAAGAGGGAAAAAATCCAAAGCGGATTGCAACTTGTTACTCGCGACGACTGTTATTTGTAACTGTCAAGATTTGCTTGACCGCAAATTTGTGAGGAATCTTTCTATTGGCGATTCGTTTCGATGCTCGACACTGTCAGTCGGTAATAATAACAACAACGTGAATGTCAGTTCGGAAATGAATTTAAAATTCTTTTCCTGTGTTTGAATTGCAGTGGGAAAACAGAAAAAGTTGGAACATTACTAAACACTCTTTATTTAAAGGTCACTTCTTCAAACTGTTTCTGGTTCGTCCTGTATTAATTAACGCCTTCGGGCTTCGCTATTAAACTCTGACAACTGGTTGCCAACATAATTAATTACTGAATAAACGATCCGATATTAATGGACTTTCTCAAACAACAATTTTACACGTTCTGAAAACACAGAAAATTACTTTAGTTTCGCAAAATTTATATTGATTTTATCTAACTTATCTAACTGTTGATATTTATTCAGACCGAAATAGTGCATCGGTAGCAATAGCGGCACGTGTGATTTATTGTTATAGGCTTTTGGGAAAGGAAAAAGCTTTTAAAAATAAACATTTGATCTGCTATATTTCGAGTGTACAACATTTGAAATTTATGACTGCGCGTTAAAAAGTATCTCGACACGTGCGCTTCAGAGATTTTCCACACGTTTTTCCAAGTTGCACTGCATTTCGCCTTCTCGGGTTGCTTTTCAGCTGACACCCGGCACTCACGGTGCAGCTCTAACTTGACCCCGTCTAATTCCATTTGAGGGGTAGCGCTTAGTCTTAACTCTATTTTTCAAGCAGAAGAAATGATCCACCCTTGCTCCAGTTACTCCAATCCACCAATTTGTTCCTCCCGTCATAATTCCATTAGCCAAACTGCAAAGCCTCCGCAAATGAATGTTTGTCCTGAATAATTCAACTGTCCTTTTTCTATACCTTCACTATTTACTCTTCTTTTCAATTTGGGAAAAAATACTAAAGAGAAAAGTTTTCAGGTAAGAAATTGAAGAAAAAAAGAAAGGGGAATATCATTTTCTCTAAAAATTGATTAAAAATGGTAGGAAATATGATTGGATTGGTCTTTCTTTTTGTTCTTTTTTAATTACTGAGTGCGCAGTCGCCCAATTCACTGGTTGCGCTAATAAACGCTGAGAAGCGCTCAAATGAGGTAAAACCCGGTAAAAAAAATCCAAAGTTGAACGTACATTGAATATTATGTATTTATTTAGTATTTCCAGTTTACATTTAATAGAAAAAGTAAATTTACTATTAATAGAAAATATATTATAAATGCTTTGAACATTTTATTTCGTCTTTGTCATCATTATTCATTGACTCTTGCTTTCTTTCATCGAAACTTATTTTTTTAATTTTCTTCGCCCGTGAAGCGCACAATACAAAAGTGATTTGAAAAGTGGAAGGGAATTAGAGTGAGACGTGATCCGCGCCGTGATGACTCTGCCAGCCAAGTTTACAGCTGCGCACACCGAGCTGCAAGTTCTCAGGTGCTCAATGTGTTTGCTTCAGCACAATAAGATGCCAACTCCGGCGATAAGCGTGAAATTTGAAATACATCAAATCAAAGTGCAATTGCATTGCATTTCCCTTCGATTCTTGAGTCTAAATGGAAAAAACTCAGACGTCATTATTAACATTTCACACACGCAATAAAATAAAATATTTTTTTATTCAATCCGACATTGAAATGCACGTGAATTGACTCGAGGAAACAACCCCTATGGGCCATACTTCATTTTAGCCTCGCTGAATTCACAATATACAAAAGCAAACCTATTTATCCCCTTCGATTGCCAAGTGGGCGCTTGCTTTATCCACGCTCCCTTGAGTGTCTAGTCTCTTGAGTCGACTCCAAGATGAGGCTCGACGGTGAATAATTTCAAAAACCACGTCTAAGACTGTATAACCTCAAGAGAAAACTCAAAGTTTGAGATAAAAAAATACAGCCACTTGTTGATTGTGTTTCCTTTTTATTTTCTTTATTTTTTTATCACTGCAAGTGAAAAGTTAAACCACAGCCAATCACGTACTCGAATTGGATAGCGGCTGGTAGCTACTCTAATAAGCTGTCAAGGGAGTCATTTCGAACAGAATTTGCTCCTCGTTGGCCCCCAAAGGCAACAGGTGGCGCTGGCGTGTGAAGGATATTTTGATAAGTGCAGACATTGCGTTTGTTAGAGAAAATCTGATCAAACTTAACGTTTCCAGATTAGATGTTTGTTGAGGCTTGCATTATTTATGCGTGATGTAGCAGCGCGGCTGCAATCGAACGGTTAAAATGTGTAACTTCTGTGTTTATTCTCTCGGATAAGTTATTAATGTTTATTGCAATTTTAGTTTATTTAAGTTTATGGTATACGGATGGCAGAATTCAATATACAGTAATACGCTCAATATTTTGTAATTTATAATGGTTCGCTGAGTACTAAATGGTTTAGCAGGGAAGACTGATTTTTATCGATTAAGCACGGAAATTTGTGATGTAAACCAAACGGTGTTAGGTTTATTAATTTAAATGAGTAAAATGCTAACTTAAAATTTTGTTGCCCATATTTACAGTGGTTTTTACTTCTTTCTTCAATACGAGTCTAGTTTGCATCAATCGATGTGCCTCTAGATGTGTCCAAATTGTATACATATAAAGAACTCGGGTTTTATCGGAATACTGAAATAGGGGCACAAAGTACTGGTAGACTGATGGCAGAGTCAACAACAACAAAAGTGACTTAAAAGTTGGCTATTGTGCAAATTAAACTGTTGAAACTTTATTTAAATTTTAAAATATTAGTTTGCAATAAATGCAAAGGATTATCAATAATGTTATCAATAATGTAACTGCATGATGTTCCATGAATAACTCATAACTCCTTTTTTCAAGCCGTACGATAAACATAAACAAAATTCTTTGAAAAGAAGAGCTTGATTTTAAAACGCAACACCCTTAAAGCACTTCTTGAATGCAGTTATGTCTCAAAATGCGTATTTTCATTTTTTTCATTTCCTTTTTTCTTTTTAAAATTATTTTTTCATTACTTGGAGATCAAATTTCCTCCTTTGTTTTTCTGCTTTAGGCTCATAGTTCCGTCATTCCGTACACCAAAAACAATCCTCTTTATGAAGAATGAAAATTGAATTTTATCTTTTATTCTTTTCTTTCTATCATTTCTCCCCGTTTTAGATTTCAACAGTCACAGAACAAGGATATGATTGAGTCTTGCTCTTCGAACCACAAAATAAGATCTTTGTCATGTCTTTTTGGTTTGTCACGTGTAAAATAAGAATATAAAAAGAGAGAAAAAAGTTTTAAAACATTCCACGAATGTAGGGTGATGAAAATAAATAATGAAATGAAGTTCAAGCTTATTTGGTTTGACTTTTATAGACTTCCGGTGGATAAAAATAGAAAAAAAAATAACTTTCATATTTTCTGATATAAAAACTTTATTTTAACAAATTGGAAAAGTGACAATGAAATAGAGTCGCGAGCTTTAAAAGGGTTTAGATAGATATAAAATAGACGAGAAGGTATTTCATCATCGTCTTTTCATGTACTACTCTCTGGAGAGAGATGTGTGAACTACACAAAGGCTCAGATGTGAGGGAATTTTCTTTTAATTTTCACCATTGCTTTTTCAGGAGTTTCGGAGAAATTGGGAAATGTCGCGCCAAAAAAAAAAAAAAAAAATTGAAAACGAAGTCTAACGAGGTGCAAGAACGAGTTTCTGAAAGAAAACTGTGGAGCACTTCAAAATCAAAATGAGATGTACTTTTTCTTTTATAATTTTTACATTCGCAGTTTCGCACGTTTATCTCATTATTTTCCACAAACTGAAAATAACTTTTTCTCTTAAACTAATAACAACAAAATAAGTTCAAAAACAATACTTTGCTAAATTTTTTATGTTTTCGAGTTACTGAGAACTTTAAAAGTCGGTTTTAGTGCTGTCAATAGTGAAGGCTTAACATAACTTATTAAACTCCACATCTACTTGAATTATTAACAGCACGTGCTTTATTACGGATATTGATGGAGTTTTCTACATCAAAGAAAATTACATCTCAAATATTTATTTCTCCGCCCCGCTCATCACGTGCACAAAACAAGCTGGCTTCACTGTAAGCTTTAAAAAAATAAATAACAAAATATTTATTCCAGGCTTAAGCGCCATAAACTCTCTACGCAGTCTCTCGTGTTATCGGGTGACACATGATTAGTGTGGATTCTTGCAAATAAATGACTTCAGGTGTTAGTTTTCTCATGAGGCGATGGAGATGTGATTTCGTACGTGTATATACCTTATTTTTCGTCTATCACTCGCGGGTAACATTAAAAGCTTATAACGCCTCTTCCGGGGACCGAAAATGAGGTCATTTTTTCAGAGTTGGGAAAAACGCATTTCTGCGCGCGAGTACCGTATTTTTTTACAATCAGTGCTGGCTCCTCTGAGTGACATCTAAAGTGCCTCGCAGGCCGTAATCAAGGCTCCAGAGAGTGTAAGATGAGATATTCACAGGTGTTTGCTTTCCCCAATAGACTTAACTTACTTTTTACTCGTAAGTCTAACTTTTTAAGGGTTATGTTTGCAGTTTAAAGGTGTTTTGGGTTGATTACAAAATGGCTATCGAATTAGTAACGCTTTTACAGTTGACTAGAGGGCTGTTAGCTGATGATATCGCATATAAACCGATATCCTTCGGCTATGATGGCAGGTAAGACGTGCTATCTCAATCAAAGTTTATCGGTTCGCTGCGTTTCTCGGCCTTACATACTCGATGAATTATTCAAGCGATGATTTTGCGTGAGAAATTGGTGGTTAATCGACGTTTAGTGGACATGATTTGCATACTAAGAGAAATTTTTTTTTTAAAAAGTTGTGTCATCTGGAGGCTGTTATTGGTTTTTTTGTGTAATAATAAGACAAGACAAGAGAAAATGAAAACGAAAACAAGTTGCTAACTGCAATTGAAGAGCTGCTAACTCATTATGGCGTCCAACCGAGATTCATTAACGCACTATACAAACTTGGTGCTGCTTCCGTTCATTCAACGTGTCACCTTTTGTGCAATGAAAATGTTTTTTCGTCAATTGAATTACGCATCACGTGTAAACTCGTTTGATTTAACACAAACGTTGCAGTGTGCCAAATGAAATTTGAGTTGCTCGTCTCTAATTTGCGGCTCTTTTGCCAAAACCAGGAGCTTCGCAAATAGTTTTACCGGTTCGGTATATCAATAAACTGAATCAAACACCGCTATAAAATACTTATTAAAATTCCATGCACGGGGTATTTAGAAAATGGTGGACGGGAAACCGAAAGGCCAAAGCCAATTTGTCTGCGAATTGAAGACCAGCGGCGGGAATTGGGAAACTGGGAGCCTCTTATTGCTATCTCTCTCTCTCTCTCTCTCTCTCACTCTCTACCCATATTTGGAATTTCTATTGATCTCTTGTTGAATAGCATCTCTCTTTCCACTGGATGTTGATCAAGACCAAACCAGGGTCCCCAGTCAGGGGAATTTTAGATTTTATTAAATGCTTTGTGGGCGAGACGGAATGAGAATGACATTTGCGTGTGCAAAAGAAAGAAAGAAATGATGCAAATTGAGCAGAATTCTCCATACTTGAATACTAAACGGAATTTCTTTCATTTCTAAACAGAGATTTCGAAATGGAATTGGAAGATGTGTACCGAAAATACTGTCTCAGACTGAAACATTCCCTGTTTATTTCATCCTTGGTTATCAGCATCAGTTATGGAATTGCATATTTAGGAATTCTCTTTTGCTACGGCTATGTAAGTAAAAATAAATATAAAAAAAAAGGAAAATCGTAAAAAAAAATGTTAAGTTGTCATCGAAAACAAAGCTGTTTGAATGCAATGAATCGTGTCCCGGTTTCCAAAAGAAACTTTTTACGACTACACATTAAACCCACCTGAAAACCGTATGGTAAAATGTCCCTCGAAGCACGTTAAAAAACGCCAAATGGACCGAATGGGGTATCGATGTTTCGAGACGTGCAGCTGAACGAAACACCGACGGTTTTCAATTATTAACGATTTTCACTTGAATAAATAATCACGTTTTATTCAGTTAGAAATTTCGACTTTGAATAAACTTATTTTGAATTTTTATTCCCAACAGGACTTTAACAACGCGCTTGTGCCTATGTGTACGTTATGCATAGGTGTAGCTTTACTCGCCGCTCTTCTCATCGGAGTGAGTTACGTCGAAGGGAGTTTCAAGCGTTTAGCTTCACCGGCCGCCTTCGCGGCTTGGACGGTGATGATGACCGCAGTTGCGGTCATAACCCTCTCTTACACCTCGCCTTTTATGCCTACTGATGCTGCGTGCCAGATCGTGTGGGTGGTTCTGGTCACTCATACCATGTTACCTTTCAATCGCCTGGTGTCTGCTGTTATGGCCGGCATCACCGGCGTTGCTCATCTCGTCGCTTCAGCTGTTTTAGCACCCGAATTTTCCCCGCTTCTGATTTTTCAGGTAAAAATAAAATTTTATATTTTTTCTTTCTTTACCTGGGAGTTATTAGAGGAAATTAAATGGTAGAGTTTGTTCAGTTTTAGGGTGTTAAGTGGGATTTTGTAATTGCTTTTACATGTTAACTGTTGAGATTTTTAATTGACGTAATTTTGTGCGACTATAAAACAAGGCAAACAAAGGATCGCAGACTGTTTTAGTTTTTAGTGCGCGAGATGTAAGAGTTGTGGAAATTGAAAGAAAAAAATTAAAAAGGAATAAAGCGGGCTAAATTGGTATTAATTCGAGGTTTAATGGAGCAACTGGTAAAAATGAAAAGCTGAAATTTACAAAAGTTTTGTTTTATATATACCTTTGCATAATTAAAAGTTTGTTTAACAACTCTTTTCGTTTGACTTTCAGATTTTATCCAACATCGTTTTCATCTCTTGCGCCAACTTGGTTGGGTTTTATCATCGTCAAATGTCAGAGTTGGCCGACAGGCGGCGTTTTAGCGGCACGAGAAAATGCATAGAATCAAGAGTGAAATTAGAGTGTGAAAAAGAGCAGCAGGTAAAATAGAGTTTAAAAAAAAAAATCTTTCATGGTATTAATGCAGACCTTATAAATTTTAATTAGTCTTCAGCAACGCACATCACAAATTGAAAGTATCAGCAACGAGGTGTAAACATTTTGTTGTGCAAATAACATTCTCTCTGTGAAAGATTTTCACACCAGATAGCGTCTTTATTTTCTTAATTACCATTCACATTTTTTGTGATAAAGGAGCTAGAACATTATTTTAAAATTCAGATTTATGTTAATTTAACCCAACCCAAAACCCAAACTTTTTCACAATTTTTATAATTTTTAATTCAATTCACAAAGTCGTCAAGTTGATTATGAAGAAAGTGATATTAAAAAGCAATTACAGCTACATTGACACCATAAAATGAAAAAGATTTTTTTTTCCTTCTTCGTTAGCGGCCCTTGCCAAAGCGTTTAGGCCATAAAAGTGTTAATAACCTTATTTGAAATTCGTATTAGCCCCTGGGTACTTATCTTAAGTGCTTTTTAGACGCTTTCTCATGTATAATTACTCTTGTAATGCTCGAAAATACGTTTAAAATGTTTTAAACTTTACGACTTAGTTTTTAAAGAATTTAAAAAATACAACACTAAGCTTATTGCATTTCGTAATTGGCCTGGGATAGACTTCATCAACTAAAAATAAAAAATACGAAATGTTTGTCTTTGTAGGAACAACTTTTATTGAGCGTTATCCCCGCGTATATTGCGGCCGAAGTGAAGAGGAGTATTATGCTCAAGATGGCGCATGCGTGCCATGAAAATATTAATGCCACCAAACAGCAATTTCATGATCTCTATGTGCAAAGGCATAATAATGTCAGGTAAGGTAATTTATAGCTTTAAACGAAAGGTCAGCACTTTGCGCAAATGCCGTTGCAGTAATAACAACACACTTTAGGCAGAATGAAATTATTTTGAAATGTTTGTTTCTCTGCATGGATATGGTGTGTAAACAACTTTGGGTTACGGGGGCAGCTGAATTAAATAAACGATTTTCTAGTTTGGGTTAAACCACAAAGCAGCGCAACTTGGGAGCCACTTTCCCATTTTGTGTCTTTTGTAACGGCTCCCAGTTTTCTACTAGTTTTAGATGTGAAACTTTTATTTCATTTAAAAATCCAACTTCTCTGCATCGTTAATTAATTGCCCCCTTGTGTTGAAATCTGTGAAAAATGAACCGAAGCTCAAGAAATTAATCTCACAGTGTTGTAATTACGGCTAGTTCAAATGAGGCTTGAAAGGACATCGTATTACGCCTTCGTTTCTTGATTACTAGCTTCGATGCAGAATGGAGACTGTGAAGGATTGCGAATGCAGTACGTGTTTAACCACTCAGAGGCATTCATCAAATTTGCAACGATATTTTTCTCTTTCTGCGCAAACAAATCATATAAATATCCGAACTTTAAGCTTTAAAAATTCTGTAAATATTTGCACTCGTTTCTGAACTTTTAAATTACTTCTTTAGTCTACATAATTGGAGTTTCTAAAAACGCGCGCGTAGTTATCATCTTTAGTTTTTAGTACACTGACTTCATTATACTTTATTTACGTTGCTTTTTTCGTTTATGAATAGCAAATTTTCAGAGAGAGAAAGAGAGAGATTAAGGCTTTTGTCTTGAAAAATTTAAATATCTCTAGTTTATCCATTACGGTCTCAGTCTCAGCACAACATCTTGCGCGCGGTTTTGTCTTTGTTTATTGGTTCAATTGTTTCAGTATTTTAACGGCAGATGGTATTTTTCTTACTACTTCAAAGTAATTATGTAAATAACTTGGACCTGATTTAATTATAAAAATAGCTGGGAAACTTGTATTTTGTATTGCGTTAGTTCAGATAGGAAAAGTTGGTCACCCGAGCAATATGAAACCGGAAGTTCTTAATTATGTTAATTAACTGTTAAATAAGAACTCTAGTAAACGTTAAATGATTTGTATGCTTAGAACACTAGTAATTAATGTCAATTAATTCTTAGTAAATTGTTTCAGCTTAGCCTTGAGCTGTTGGCATTTAAACTTAACGATGCGTAACGGAAGCAATTGCATTTCATCATTTTGATTGTTTACACTTAGGTTAACTGCAACATTAAAGCTAAATCCATTCAACTCTTTAAAATCCATTAAATCAATGCTTTTGAATAAGAAAAATTTTTACTTTTAGCATCCTGTATGCAGATATTGTGAATTTTACGCCATTATCCGAACAACTAAGTGCGTCCGATTTAGTCACGACGCTGAATGATTTATTTGGACGATTTGATCAGATTGCACAGGTAAGACTTTGTTAATCTCGTAAAAACGGCAATAACATGTCGGATTATAGTTGAAATTTGAGATGGTTATTGCAATTGAGAACATTGTAGCAAAAATATTTGAAAATCAAGTGCACCTTTGTTAATGTGATTTCCTCTTTAAAAAGGTGGAACATGTGTGCAATTTTAGACTCGAAGGTGGTCATCACGAATGAAAATGATGTCGGTCATTTTTATCGCAGTGAGAAATGGTTGCCATTATCTGTTTAAAGTCCACCAGCAAAAATCCAATTTCTGGTTTCCCTAGTTTCTCTTACGTCTATTTCTTTGATGTCGATTTCTCAGTCGTAAAAAAGGAAATGACGTATTTAAGGTGTTACCTACTGCTGACCATAAAATTCTTTATTTCCGTGGAATTATTTGTTTGGTTTCAGCCCTTGATGTCACTGGACAGAAAGTGACGTACTTTCAAACGCATGATTTAAAATTTATGTTATGCATTTCATTAATATTAAAGAGAAAATAGGGTTTTCAAACTTAAAACCGACATCCTAAAACGTCTATTTTTTTCTTATAACTCTTTAATTATTAATGTTTAATGTTTTACAAACTTTCGTTTTTGTTATTTTATCATTCACTTCTGAATGCAGTGATTTCGTGATTTCCCATCGGAGTTGCAATTTCATAAATAACATATCGCACGAAGTTTATTAAAATACACAATTTTTTTCATTTTTTATTTTTCAGGAAAACCAGTGCATGAGGATCAAAATTTTAGGCGACTGTTACTACTGCGTTTCCGGGCTTCCGGTATCTCGACCGAGTCATGCGTACAACTGCGTCAAGATGGGGTTAGAAATGATAGAAGCTATAAGGTAAGAACAAACTTCGACACATGTTTGCATCAGCTTGATATTGTAAGCCTAATACTCTTGAGGGAATTTGTAGTAGGCTTCAGTGCTACTTTACTCGTTATTTATGTTTGCTAAGCTCATTTGTCCATTAAGACACTATGAAATATTTACTGAGGTAGTCGAGCATTAGTGCGTGGGTGGACATTTCTTGTTAATCCCAATTGATCTTTTCCTCTGTCCCATTTTTTTTCCTGCTGTACACTTTTTTTTTTATTTTTTTTATTTCATTCATTCATTCAGTTGATGCAGTTGATGAGTGACTTAAGTTTTGCAAAGTCTTTTAAAATTGTTGTTGTTTTGTTACCAGAGTAGTGCGAGAGGCCACCAGATTCAATGTTGACATGCGAATTGGGATTCACACGGGTAACGTCCTGTGCGGTGTGTTGGGGCTACGCAAGTGGCAGTACGATGTGTGGTCGGACGACGTCACGTTGGCAAATCACATGGAATCCGGAGGACTTCCTGGGTAAAATTTATAAATGTTTAATTTAAATAAGTGAAACGAAACGAGCGTTTTCTAAGAAAGCTTATGGGATTTGAGATTGTTGGGAAAATGAAATTACTTCTCTTTACCATAGTGTTGATAATGAAATTATAATTAACTCTAATGGTTAGTTCATATCCCTGCGAAGCGAATAAGCAAAGATGTTAAGCTTGGAGCGATCGTGTGATTAAATTGAAATGTTTAATTGCCTCGTCCCGTCGAAATCCATGCAAAGCACTTGACGCGTGGATTTGATGTCGTTCCGCGTTGATGCGAAGTTGCTTTCACACCTTTCAGTAGTGGACAGTAAAATGCCCCAATAACTAATTAAGTTCGTTGTATCTCGTCACCGTTTTCCAATTCTTGCGGAAACCACGTTTTGGTTTTATTTTATTTAAAAAGAAGTGCGTCAAATTTTTCTCAGGCAAATTAAAATTTGAGAAAAATCGCAGTCGTCGTATTTTTCAAACTGTCATTTATCATTGGATATATTCCTATAACTGAATCATCTTTTCTGACGGAATGTGAGTGATAGCTTATCAAGTGCGCAAATAGCGTCGTTGAATTAGATAGGCTTTATACTATTCGAGCACACCTCTACCGTTAGATTTGAGAAAACGTTCGATAACTCAAGCACAATCGGATTTCATTCTGCTAGTTTTATATCTGCGTATGACTTATGCAAGCTTGCATCTTTGAAAGAAATAAATAAAGAATATCTCGCAATTTCACTTCTATTCTATTATAAAGCTCCTTTAACGTGATCGGGGAAAAGTTTATTTGGTGCATTTATTTATTATATAAATAATTTGTATATCATTCAATATTTAGAAAATCAATTTCACGCTGTAGAGTTTTTTTTCTGCAATAATGATTTCGAATGGAAATTTGGCAGAAAGCACTGGACTGGAAGGAAATTGCAGTGAGGGGAATTTATTCATAGCAATCAACCATGAAATTATTAGGCAGCTTACGCTTTAAAAATGGGAAGGAAAAAAATAAGGTTTTCTTTATATTTTTTAAAAATACAATAAATAACGACAGACAAAAGAAGCCATAAATTTAACACTTACAAGTCGGAAGTAGAATAGACCTAATCTGCATAGTACTCACACATTTTGAAGAAGAAGAAGAAGGGAAAAAAACTTAACTGCTGCTGTTGTGAATTTACTTATGGTGTTGTTGTTTAGAAAAATGTGATCCACACTTGCTGTTTAGGGGGAACAACTACAGTAAATTTACAAGTCAGATTTTATTTATGGAAAATGATGTCATTGAAAACAGATTATTTTTTTTTGCTATGCGAATAAAAAAATTAATTTGAAAAAGTACAACATTTTGATAAAGTAAATAAATTAATAGTGCACCTGTTAATTTTAATTTAAATGCTGATTTTTTTTCCAGTCGAGTTCACATCACGAGTGCTACGTTGATGCAACTTAATGACAAGTTTGAAGTTGAACCCGGGAATGGCCATTTACGAGATATTTACATTGCAGACCATAAAGTGGATACATACCTCATTATTCCACCAAAGGTCAGTTTTATTGTCAATATTTACAATGCCTCACAACTATGTCGCACATAAAATTTGTAATTTGTAGCTTTTGGTTCGTAGTTTAAAGACATACGAGTCTGAGGTTTGTAATTAGTTTTGCCTTGCCCAACTGTTGCCATCATTAAATTCTTTCTTTTTTTATTTTATTTTATTTTCGTGAGTGATGGACAGAATTAAAGTCCCTTTCTTTTTTCCCCTTATTACTTTTCTCCACTCTTTTCATTTCCGATGTGCTTTTGGATTTCACGATAGACTTGACATTCTTGACAAGTGTTACTCGCTTGAATAGTTTTGCCAAAGCCAATCACGAGAGTGTGGGTTTCATTTTTCAGCTTTGATTGGCTTGAAAGCGACACCCGACCTCACGACATGAAAAGAAATACAGTAATTTAAGACATCTGTGGTGTGTAATTAACTGTCAATTTGACAGACGATTAATCAATTTTTACCCTTTTTTGTGCGAGAAAATACTCGTAGCGGTTCAACATGGAAAAGTTTTAAAGGTCGATGTTTTACTGTGGTTTTAGGACTGTTTAGGGTGGGTGGGGCATTAAAAAAAAAGAGGGGAAAAACACATTTGGAATAGAGCCAGAAAAAGACTCAGCCTCAGTGACATCTCGCACCTTTTAGCTGGTTTGAGCACATTTTGTTGTCAATACTGAAATTACAGAAGTAAATGCCATTGCTATAAATGTCGCATATATTTTACTTCAAAAGTAAAGTAGAGTTGAAAGGAAGTAAAGGGAATGTCAACTTGTTACTTAAAATTATGTTGCTTTACTAAATTGTTATCAAGACCCTGGGTTTTAGTAAATATCGTGATATCTCTCTCTTCACGCTTGATTAATGGCTTTTAATTCATTTTTTGAAAAAACCGTGCAATGAAACGAGGAAAAATAATGAACCTACAAAAATTTATCGCTCATTTTACCGACCGTTGAGATGAGCTTTCAATTTCTACTGATTTATTTCGAGATGCGACATGACCAAAAACAAATTGAATTTTAAAAGATGAAAAAATTTGATGTTTACTGTTAAAAATGCATTTTATCATTTATTCAAAATGACATGGAAAACCTTTCAATTGATCTTCTCTCCTAATCCCTTCATAGCGTACATAGAGATCAACAGTTGTCATTAGTTCAAAATATATAAAATACATAAACGATTCATTTAATTTTTATAATCAGTGCGTTTCTAATGAAGAAGAAAAACTTTACCAAGTAAAGTAAACTCACCTTTTAAAATCCTCAAAAGTTTCATGCAGTTTTCTCATTAATAAATCGCTGAAAAAAAATTCTTCTCTAGAATTTTAATTAGTTTTTAGTCTTTTTAAGACGCAATACAAGCAAGGGATAATAAAAGAACGGTATATCTCATCTCTCGATGCAAGAGACAAGGAACATAAAAAGGATTTAAAGTTCCCACGTTTTAAAATTATTTTTTCTCTGACTTGTTATATTTTAAACAGCCGAAAGAAAAAGATGATCCGGGTCTGAACGGTGTAAAATCCTCAACTGGCGATGGAGGCAGCTGCCGAGAGCGCGTTCGCTCGGCTTTCAAAATGCATAAATATGCGGAGTGTTGGGGAGCAGACAAACCATTTGCTAACATCACAGAGAGCACTTTGGCCAAGAATATTGGATTAACCGTAAGGAATTTTTATCTCCGTCTCTTCTTTGCAATATTTTAGATATATAAACTTAGAACCAGGGCGAGCAACTACACTATACCGAAATAGATTTCCTTTTCTTTTTTCTTTTTATTATGACTGACAATGTAGAAGACAATTTAACCCTAACCTTTCTTTTGGTGCCTTATCTTTATATATATATATATCCGATAATTTTCGCTTTGGGGAGATGAATGTTTATTTTATACATGCAATATTGAAGGTACCCTATTGTATATTCTTAAAGCAGAAATGCGAAAATAGAGGAAAATCACCAAACTCTTCTGTCTTCTTCTTGAGAGAAAGTTAAAGATAATTGAATCCTAACAAGGGCACTCTGTTTTGTGCATTACTCTTTGCGAATCTTTTATTTTAAGTGACAACTGCTTTGACCACTTTCACCAACCAACCTGTGAGAATTGATGAGAATTTTTTTTATTTTCCCAACACCATCTTTCCTTCTTTGCAGAGCTTAGTGCCAATCCTTTTTCTTTTTCTCTTTTTTTCCATTCCTGACTTCTCTTTATTCCCTATACGGCGTCGTTTGCTTTTATTGATTGCGCAAACCAATTCCTTGATTGCACCTGTTTGCTTATATGTGTGCGAGCAAACGTTTCAACTTTTCCTCGGTTTAAAAACAAGGAACAAAATATAAGAATAGCCAAAAACAACCTGTTGGAGATTAACTAATTTCCCAAAGAAGTTTTTTTCTTAAATGTCTAAACGAGAAAATCCTAAAAGTTGAACATCATTCGCGCCTGATTGAGCAGAAGACCCGCGGTTTATAGCGACTTTGACGCTCATCCTTTGCGGAATTAAGCTAATTTTAGAAACTTGGTTTCTCATCAAAAGAGATGTCCAGAATGAGAAATCAATTCCGACACTTTTTTTCCTTTCCTTCCTTCGCTGACGGCGGCTAAGGAGCTCGAAGAAAGACTTGTTACCTGCTAGCTCATCAAGTTTATTGTAGACTTTAGCTACGTCAGCAACTCTAATTTAATCTCTGTTAGGCTTTAATTTCCGTTTGGCTTTTTATTAATGTTGTACCTTTGTTGTTAGAAATCCAGGGATTATTACAGAATTGGTAATGGAAGGGTACCGGAAATCATCTTAAGGGACAATTCTTCTTAATTGGCATTAGTATCAAAGCCCTAATCACACTAATTAGGCCTATACTGGCTTGGCTGTTTAACCCCCTCTACCGACTAATTAACTCAACTGCAACAAGTTGAGAGCTGACTTTTGAAACTTGTAATGAAGATTTTTTTTTTTCTCTTTTTTTTTGGCGTTGCTTTCAGAGTTTATCTATGATTGAATCGAGTTTATTGCCAAGCAAGATGTCTCTCTTCAAACCAAGGTGAATAATAAATTACTCTTTTTATAGTTCGAGTTAAGTTTTCCTCGAGTAACAAATTGTTGTTTTATTGGCGCAGTACAATGTAGAATTATTTAAAATGACAAGTTGGGGAATAAAATAGGAAGAGGGAAAAAGGCAAGTTTGAAAACATGGGGGTTTCTGTCCATAAATTCTAACCGATTGGATTCAGGCGGTGAATTTGAGAATGTCGTAAAACCTTATGACTAACTTATCGTAAAATTGCGACTTGCTTTTATGAGTCACGTATCTTTTGGGTGGTTGCAACTCAATTGTAATTATAACGAATGTTTTCACAAGAGTTGCACCATCGACTAATGAAATATGTTCATAAAAACAACTAAAACACTGCTGGAAAAATAACATTGATTTTTTTTTCTATGTCTCCATCCCTATGCAGCACTTGGTTTAAATCTGAAGATTTCAACTCTTTATTCCTTTGGTTCCACGACCGTAAAGTGGAAATTCAATACAGGAATCAATCGGATTGTCATTTTCGATTTTATATGACTTGTGCGTGTGTTATTTTTCTGTGCATGGCTGTAATGCAAGCTATAATGTTGCCAAAGTAAGTGACAATTTGAAGTGAAATGAATTGAAATCGACAAATTTCCTTATTTCTTTTTATATATTTTTTTTACAGAACTCAAATATTTTTTAGTGCGTATGGATCTACAGTATTTACTTTAGGACTATTTTTATATGTATCGTGGGCTGATAAGTGCACAGTAAATATATTTAGTTAGTAATTCAATTAGTTTCATTAAAAAATAATGATCAACGGTTTTGTTTTCAGTGTTGTCTAAATGGGGAGAGAGAAATTGACTGTCATCAATGTTCAACTAGTATCGTACAAGAAAATTACTTAGTTAGAATACTCATTTTCCTCGTGTCAATTACCTTAACGTCAGTTTGTGCCGTTATTACATCGGTGCGAGAGATTAAATAGAAATGTCTCAAAGTGTAATTAATTATATCGATATTTAAATTTTCTACGATGTAGTTGGACTACCAAAGTCAGTCTCCGCCTCATGATTTCTGGAACGAAACACTCAACCTCACAATTTCGGAAATGTATGACGGTAATGGATGCGAATTTCCCCGTGTAAGTGTCCATATTTGAGATTTTTTTGTTTATTTTGTGACAAGCACTTAACCGACATAGGATACTTACTTGTAAAGTTGATTTAATGTGTGTAATTAGTACTGAGGAAAATTGGAAAGTTTCATCTGCGTCATGCTACATTTGACTTCGTTGCACTTTACTTAAGGATAGGTATCAAAAGATTGCCGCAAGTGGAAGCCGCTTCTTCAATCAGAGCGAAGAACGCTTGCTATTGTTCCTCGAGTTGTGCTGCATTACTATTAAGTGATTTTGGGAAAATTATTTTGAGAGAAAGAGCAGATGAAACTGATAGGAGGACTTCGGGTGGTTGAAAAACAGAGAATTGCAAATGATGCGATATAGCAAGTCATCGCAGTGAAGCCGAGTTTCTAAATAAATGTTGTGTTTTAGGCTTAAATGGATAAATGGATAAATGCTTGCCACAAATTCCCATTTATTGTCTACTGAGATTAAAGTTAATTTCGTTTTTCAGTACTACTATTTTAGCTCTGCCATAAGCCTGACAGCCATATCAGTTTTTCTCAAAATTGACTTTCTTGTCAAGTTGGTTGTCATGGTTGTGATTGTCTGTGGACACAGCTTTGCCTTTCTCATGTTGGAAGACACGCCGGATTCTGACGTGTCTGTCACCGACGATGGTCTTGCATTTGAAAGCGTGTAAGTATAAGGTAGGCCAATGATTTTCAAAATAGATCGAAAATGAATCACTCAAGTGACTCTAGGCCTAAAATATTAAAATGGGAGTCGGGGAAACGAGCAAAACTGATTAAGTTGGAGATTTTCTTTTTTAATTTTATCGTTATTTTTTTTAGTTTTACTCCCGTTCCTGATTTCGTGTCAAATATCTTGTATTTGGTAACGTTACTCATCACTTTGCACGTGTTGGATCGGCAGGTGAAAAAACCGTTAAGAAAGAACATTACTTTTAATAAATCATCTTTGATGTGCACATTTATAGACAGAATACTCTTCGAGAGCGGATTTTTTGTGGAAAAATAAACTTCGAGTCGAGCAAGAAGATGTGGAAACTATGAGAGGCATTAATAAGATTCTTTTAGAAAACATTCTTCCCGCTCACGTTGCGGATAATTTTTTAACTGTTAGCCAGAAGAAAGATGTAGGAAAAACCAAAGTGAGTTACGTTTAATTTATTTATAGTAGTTTTTTTTTTTAATGTTTTAGGAGTTATATCACGAAAGTTACTCAAGCGTTGCTGTTATGTTTGCATCAATACCGAATTTTAAAGAATTCTATGACGAAACTGATGTCAACAAACAGGGCTTGGAGTGTTTAAGGCTGTTAAATGAGATTATATGTGACTTTGATAAGGTTAGGTGTAGTTTTAAGTCTTAAAATTATATTAGAGTACTGATTTTTTTTTAAATATTTAGTTACTACTAAAACCGAAATTCAGCAGTGTTGAGAAAATTAAGACTATTGGTAGCACGTATATGGCAGCTTCAGGTCTTCAACCGGGGAAAGAGAAAGGAGTAGGTTTAATTTGCATACAAGAAGTAGCTGTTGTAATAAATTTTTTAATTTAGGCATCGGATAAAAAGGGGAAATCTCGTGACGACCACAACGTGGTTATTTTAGTTGAATTCGCCATTGCTTTGATGACTGTTCTTGACCAAATCAACCGTGACTCGTTTCAACGATTTCGATTAAGAATTGGTAACTCAATAATCATTCAGCTGTTTGCCGCTAGATGGGAGCTAACATCATCCATCTTCGTCATTCACAGGCATCAACCATGGGCCAGTGATAGCTGGAGTAGTTGGAGCGCAGAAACCTCAATACGACATCTGGAGCAATACAGTCAATGTAGCTAGGTAAGTTATCGAAATCTTGAAGAAGAAAAAAAATCAAGTTTAAATTAATTTTTTTACTTTTTAAATTTTATAGTCGAATGGATAGCTGTGGAGTTATAGGAAGAATACACGTAAGAGAATTGTATTTTATTTTAAAAAATATCTTATTTAATCGCATATTTAATTAGGTGAGCGAAGACACGGCTAATACTTTAATGGAAGCTGGTTACGAGTGCGAATGTCGGGGGCCAACGTATGTCAAAGGCAAAGGAACATTGACCACATACCTGTTGAAAACTGTGTTTGATAATAAGGGTTACTAATTTAAAAAAAAAGCAATAGATAAAGTTGTATGAGTATGAAATGAAAATAATTCAGTCTAACTAACAGGGGCCTTCAAAACTAAATGTGGAAAAATATAACGTAATTTATGCAAAATTTGAACCTATTTTCAAGATATCTTTTTCATGTGTGCCATGAAAGTGGAAGCATTGCTATGCATTCACATATCAACTCGCAAGGAACCAAACATATCAGCTTGAGTAGTTGTGCGCGGGGTAAAAAATAGCAATACATGCTTTTTACCGCGCATGCCTTGTTGCTTCGTCTAAATTGCGCGGAGGAATCAGCGCGAGTTTATACATTGGACAAGTTCTGACCGCACAATATTATGATATATTACTTGTTTCCAAACTCGTGATGACTCCACCATGTAATTTTACGCCTTATATTAAAAAATTTCTCAGTTATATTGTTTATTACACAAGCATTGCTGTACCGCTTTATTTCAAAATCGATTTAATTTAATTCACGCTTGAGGTGTGATAGATAGAATGCTAATCCACGAATTACACGGCTGCAGGGCAGTGAAGCACCGATATTTTAGTGACGCATGCGCGATATATCATTGTCATTAGTCAGTTTAATGATGAAACTACCCGAAACAACGTGTAGTTAGTATCACCGAAAGCGCCAGAAGGAGACTGCGTGCTTGTGATTCTGAGTTACCCTCAGTAATAATTAATGGAATAAGCGCAAAGCGCTGTGGGACTTTTTTTTTTTTTTTTTTTCTTTCTTTCTTTCTTTCTTTTTTTCTTTCTTTCTTTCCCCGGTAAAACATCCTTTGAATTGTAATGCTCAAGTCTGGCTGTTGTTGCTTTCGCACCTGCAAGCGAAGTTTTAACTTTTAAATTTGCAACTTCTCTGCCCTTCGTTTATCCATCCAAAACTTTATAAGGCGCTGCAAAGTTCGGCTTCTTTGGGTGTACGTTGCTCGGTTTTGAAATAAAAGACGTACTGCAATTGCTTTTTAAATTAAATTACAAACCCAACTCGTTTTCTCATTTCTTGCACATATTTGCTCACTTTTAGGATGGCGAACATTGATGTGTAATTATACTCGTGCCTGTGTTGTGAAATTATTTTTAACATCTTTTATTTTTTACATTGACAAATTATCTGTTTTTAATTAACGGTCCACTCCGGTGTAATTTCAAATTTCCTGTTTTTTCTCAAGGATAATTAATTTAATTGATGGCGTACGTCATGCTTGCAGCGCAAAATGCTTAGAACAAATGGACAACACGAATTATTTTTTAAATGTTTAAAACTTCCATCCCGCCTTACCATAAACATATCAAAAACAGCACCTGACTTATAGGCGCCTGCATCCTGGCTCTTTGTCAAGTCAGTGTCTCGGAGAAGTGTTCAGAACAATCATATGAATGTAGCTAAGTGTATATTTCAATTGTAAATTAATGAATATTTTCCAATATTTATGTGACACTTTGTTTTTTGTTTTACTGATTTAAAAAAAATTGTACTTGTAGTCGTTTTTCATGTATTTATGTGAGTAGCTGGATTCTACTTTGCTCCATTCAGTTCTATACTGAAAAAAATACTTTTTATTTGCAATTTTTCTCCAAGAAATAAATTTTATTTAATTGATTTAGGAAATATTGATTTATTAGTTTCGGAAAATGCTCGGTAGAGGACAGTAACTACAAGAACCGATCGCAGGTGGTTGGTTTTGTTCGTGCGGATCCGGTTCGCTCTGTGGTCGGCTTCAAGTTGGAGTCACGTGACCTGAACTGCTTGAGCACATCGCTTCAAAGTTTGAACACAATTTCAATTTAAGCAGGGATTTACTTATCCCTTTCACAAAAACCCTTCTTTTAAGTACTTAATCTCCAAGAACAATCACCTTAATGTGGCCTTCAAATTGATACTTTTGAACTGCAAGTTGTTAAGTAAGTTATGAAATTCTTCAACTGCCCCACCTGTTTGCTAGTCATTAAGAACAATTCCTTTACTTTTATTCTATCACGGGAATGGCGATTTTAACCCTAAAATGTCTTATAGAAATGTGTTTGGATTCTACTATTATTTCTTTATAATGAATTAATTTGCTCGATTACCGTAAACTAACCTCATCTAACCTGATCTAATGAAAGAACCATCAACAACAGAGCGGTATCAGAATAATTAACAACAACCACAACACAATAACTCATTTCTCTTTTATACCCTTTTTAATGAAAGTAAAAAATCAATTTAACTTTTCTTAACTCTCTAAGAAACTTTACTGAAATGATAATCTCACACTAACTGACTCACACCTAGGTCATTCATGTAGCCAACGCCCACAATGGTTAATTACCATAGTATGAATAGCATTAACAAAACAACTTTCATTCACTTATCTCTTAACTTTATTAAAACATTTTCAGACATGTGGGTGCCACCCGTTATCTGGTTGGTACTGACCTTGCATCTCGCAGGAAGTCAACAAATACCACCACAAAATATACCTCTACCTCCACCGCCTGGACCTCCATTAGGCCAGCCGTTATTACCGCCGCAACCGGGACAGCCGTTCCCGATGGGACCTAATCAATTTGGACCCAATATGGGACCGGGATTTTTTTCACCTTTTTGGTTCCAGCGAGAAGATCCGTAATTAATCTGAAATTTAATTTTCAAAATGTGTCATTAATTTATTGTTGTTTATCTTTTTTTATAGAACATATATGATTTTAGCATCTAAAGTAGTCAGGCCGGGGAGTGTATACCGTGTAATTGTTCATATTTTAAAAAGTGAGCAACCTATTGGTGTTCGAGCCTCCATGTCTCGAGACGGCGTTGAAGTGGCGTCAGCTAATAAAATGTTTAAGCCCGGAATGGCACAGCCATTATTAATTAAAGTAATTGCTATTATATTATTTTTTGTCAGTTTTTTAGAATTTTTAATGTTTTAACAGGTGCCACCAACTAGTGTTCATGGTCGCTATAAGCTACGAGTAGAAGGAAACAGAAATGGAGTTTTTGGTGGAACTGTTTTTGCGAACGAAACTAATTTACAGTTTTCGTCTCGCTTTTTAACGGTTTTAATTCAAACGAATCGACCGGTGTACAATCGATTGCAAATTGGTAATTCTTTACATCAGTAATTGTACTAACAGTCAATTAATTTGAGTTTATTTTTGTTTAAAATAGTACGATTTCGAATACTTTTGATTACGACTGATTTAAAGCCATACACAGACCCAGTTGAAGTGTCTGTTTTGGTGAGATTAAAGAGAAACAGCTATTTTTTTAAGATTAAACGACGAAATTTTTTTATTTTTTTAAAATAGGACCCGAATGGTTACGTTATGAGAAGATGGTTCTCTTCTCATTCCAACGTCGGTTCAGTCACACTTCACTTTTCACTGCCAAGTGATCCAGTGCAAGGTTACTGGACAATTTTAGTGACAGCACAAAACCAAGAAGAAAAGAAGCTAGTTTTGGTGGAGAAATATTGGCCAGCTAGATTTGAAGTCAATGTCAATCTACCAACTTTCCTCTTGGACAGTGATAGATATATAACAGGCAGCATTCAG
Source organism: Geophilus truncorum (assembly GCA_034695745.1). Classification (NCBI taxonomy): domain Eukaryota; kingdom Metazoa; phylum Arthropoda; class Chilopoda; order Geophilomorpha; family Geophilidae; genus Geophilus; species Geophilus truncorum. The sequence goes on along the minus strand of JAQFZP010000098.1, from coordinate 7,323 downwards.
GCGAACTATACTTACATGTATTCACCTGTTATGGGGAATATGACAGTGCAATTGAGTGTTGAGCCCAACAGATATTCGTACAATGTAAAACCACAGAAAACCATTGTGGCACAAACATTTATTCCTTGGGTAAGAATTTGTTTGTTAAATCAAGTATACATGAGTTAAAACTTTATTTATTTATTTATTTATTTTTTTAGTTTAATGGCACATATGATTTCTTTTTCTCCATGGATCAAATACTCCATTTAGTACCTCAATTAGATGGTACTCTTATCAAAGTAGAAGCGTTCGTGTTCGATAAATTTATGGAAATGCACAACTCTGGGTTTGCGATGGCGTCAATTACGAATAGTTCGATCAGTCTTCGATTCCTTGGCTCGAATGCAAAAGTGTTTAAACCTGGAATGCCATTCCAAACTCTTGTAAGTTTATCAATTGAAAAATTTGATTTGATGTATTATATTAATTTCAATTTTAATATTTTAAACAGGTTGCTGTATCATATCACGATTTAGTCCCATTACCATTACGTAAAATACGTAATTCTAGACTCGAAGTTGTTACAACGGCAACTTTACGATCAGGTGGAAAAGTACCACTTTCTCCAATTAATGATCGGATTTTCGACTCGGGAGTGTATAAAATCCAACTGACATCGCCATTTGATGCAACCATGCTGGCAATAAGGGTAAATTATTGTTTAAAAAGTAATTTCTAAGTTATATTCTCATTAATTTATTTTCAGGCTGTTTATTCTGACATCGAGGGTGACAGAGTAGTTGCAGAAACGTTAGCAGTTGCCTACTTTTCACCTGATAGGCGATTCATGCACGTTTACACATCAACTCGCGATCCTCGAATAGGGGAATACATAATATTCCATGTCCGAACTAACTTTTTTGTTGGTTCATTTAATTATCTGGTAAGCACTTGTTTTAGAAGTATTAATCCAGATTTTTTTAGTAATGGTAGTTTACTTCTGTTTAAGATTCTCGCGAAGGACATTATTGTAGCATCGGGTGAAGAAGTCATGGAAACTGTCAACCAAAAAATTAAAACATTTGCTGTGCCAGTGTCGGGCGAAATGGCTCCCAGTTGTAGGATTGTTGTGTATCACGTGGCTAAAGATGCAGAAATTATTTCGGATAGTTTAACAGTGCCTATTGATGCCATATCTAGACACGAAGTAATATTTAATCACTTAGTTAGAAATGACATTTTAAATATTAAATTTGTTTTGTTTTAGATTAAAATGGAGTTAAATCCTTACAAAGACAAAACTGGTGAAACAGTCGAGTTGCGAGTGACTGGGGACTCTGGTGCTTTCTTCGGTGTATCTGTAATGGATGCAGAAACGTTTAAATTACAAGGAGGAAATGAACTCAGTCCTGCTTTGGTATGCAATGATGGAAATTTTGTTTTGATTAAATTTTAAATTTTTATAATTGTTTTTAGGTGTCGGAAATGATGCACACGTTTGACACTGATTACAAACGATTAAACAAAATGGTGTGGACATCTAGAGAAGGCGACCCAGACAGAAGAGCTTACTACCAGACCACAAATTACGGCGTTGATAATAATCGCACATTCAGTATGGCTGGAATAGTTGTTTTTACAGATGCAAATATAACTCAACTGCCAGGTTTGTTATTAATTTAATTAATTTATAAAAATGGAAGAATTTATGAAGATGTATCTTTTACCAGATCTGTGCTTTGAGGGACATGGCTTACTGTCATGTATGGATGGAAACTGTTACCGCTCGGATCAAAAATGCAACGGAAAGTGGGAATGCCCAACTGGGTTCGACGAAGCTGATTGTAATTTGAATCAAATTGAAGAACTAACAACATTAATAATTATATTTTTTTAATTTTTAAAGGTGGAGTTGACATAGCAGCTACGAATTTGAAAGATTTCCGTTTAACTCGCAGAAATCACATCGATCGTTTCTACGATCCGGACTACGGCGATTGGGCATGGATCAGTTTTAACTTGTCACCCGAAGGCCGGGAAAGATTTCCAATTGGACCTGTGCCTCGTCGACCAACCAAATGGATCCTCAATGCTATAAGCATGAGTCGGGAATACGGATTGGGGATAATTTCTCAACCTTACATAGTAATTAGGTCAAATATAAGTAAATTAAATTTATTCATTGAATATTTTGATTAGTTCGAAGGTTCTCGCCCGTTTTTCATTACTGTGGAAATGCCGTCAGTCTGTACTCGCGGGGAGCAAGTTGGAATTCGAGTTGAGGTTTTTAATTTGCAATCATTTGAAACTTACGTGATGCTGGAATTGGGCAAATCACCTCACTATCGCTTCGTTCACGTTGAGGGCGAAGGAATGGTTCAATCGTACAATCCTCGCCTTTCATCGGGCGTTCATCAACATTTAGTTTGGGTTAGTCTATAACTAATTGAATAAGTAAATTTTATTTATCTCCACTTTTTTCTACAATTTTTAGGTTCGTGCGCATAAATCACTTACCATTCATTTTCCCATCGTGCCTACACACATTGGAGCTTTTAATATTACGATCGAGGCATATACTCACGTTGGAAGAGACCGAATTATGAAACAATTAACTGTTGAGGTAAAAATTTGCAAATTAATAAACAAATGTTACAATTTTTACATTATTTTATTTTATTTTTTTAAAGCCCGACGGAATGTTGCAAATTTTGCACACATCAATGATTTTAGATCTGAAAACCCAACCATTAGTCATCAAGTTTCTGGATGTCAATGTTACCGAAACACCTATTGTACCTTACCAGCGATGGCTTCGGTACAACTTCGAATCTCCTAGGGCTTATGTATCTCTCGTCGGTGATGTTTTTGGACCTGCATTTTTAAAAATGCCAGTTAATACTCAGGCATTGCTGCGCCGACCAGATAGATCTGGAGAAATGCAAACGTTTAACTTCGCTGCAAACTTGTGGACGTTGCATTACCTTCGTCTCACAAATCAGCTGCAAATGCCACAAGCGAAAGAGGTCTTCAAATACTTAAATATATATTACGCTTGGATCATGGCTTACGTGAAACCGGATGGGTCATTCGTTATGTGGAGAGGATTTGAATCGAGCGTTTGGTATGCTTTTAAAGATAGTTTAAGTTGTAAATTAGTAATTAAATATATTTTTTTAAATTTTAGGTTGACTCAGTTCGTGGTACGAACATTCCAACAAGCTCGATTCCCAGACTGGGAGTTCTATTTGTACATCGATCCAAATATTATAAAACAATCTGTTACTTGGTTACTAGCTCATCAAACCTACGAAGGATCTTTCTACGAAACTACACCATATCCTCTCGATCGAAAAATGGATCCAAGGGTTCGATGAATTGTCACAGTCACACTTGAATGAATAGTATTTAACATTACTGTTTTGTATTTAGATGATGAAATTCTCTCAGGTTTCTGACTACCACATAAACAACATCACGTTGACAGCTCAAGTTTTGATTACGTTATGCGAATCGAATGATTTGCCAGGCCAGTTACGTATGCAAGTGGCAAACGCAAAATTAAAGGCAATTCAGTATCTGGAAAGGTATTTGACCAGTTTGGAAGACCCGTACGAAATAGCAATAACAACTTACGCTTTGACAAAAGCTGGCAGTGTGGATGCAGAAGTGGGATTTAATATATTGGACAGTCTTAAAAGACGCCAGGGTAAATTTACTTTATTATATTAATTAATATAGAAATATTTTGTAATGTTAAATTGTGGGTTCCAGAGGGAATGGTTTATTGGTCACGAGAAGAAGCTCCGTTAGTTGGCATCATTACTGAAAACCAACGGCCGTACATTCAGCCACGCTTGCCTCAAAAATACGATGCGAAGAACGTCGAGGCGACATCTTACGCGTTGTTAATTTACGTGCTGAAAGATGGAATTGGAATGATTAAAGACGAAATCGTTAGGTGGCTCAACACCATGAGGATGTCCGATGGCGGATTTATATCGACTCAAGTAAAAACATCATTTTTCTGAACCTTTTTTGTTTTTGTAATATTTTGAATTTTTTTATCTTTTAAGGATACGATTATCGCTATGCAAGCATTGACAGAATACACCTTCCGAGAACGATTGCGAGATATTACGACCATGGACGTAACTTTGGAATCATCAGCTAGTCCCGGTTTGGATCGAACTATACACATCGACGTGAATAATTTGGCTCGGTTGCAGAGAATGGATGTATGGAATAACTTGAGTGATGATTGTGGCAATTTTCTAAATCGAGTTAATCTTGTTTTAGATTCCTAATGTGTGGGGTCATGTTCAAGTGTTTGGAAGAGGCTCTGGATTGGCTATTTTACAAATGGACGTACAGTATTGTATTGATTACGTACCGTTGTTGATACAACCTCCCGTAAAAGCTTTCGAACTGACTGTGCAATCGACATACACGGGAAGAAATTCGTCTAATCTTCACATTTATGCTTGTCAAAGGTATGTAAATTATGAGGTATTTAATATAAAATTAAGTATGTAAATTCGATAACTAGATGGACCTTTGTGGAAGAGTCTCCTGTGAGTGGTGCTGCTGTGTTAGAATTAGAAATCCCTTCTGGATATTACCAGTATCAGCCAATTTTGGACGAAATCGTCAAAGATGCGAATAGAGGGATCACGAAAAATGTCCGAAGGATCAAAGTCAGCGAAAGGAGATTACACGTTTACTTTAATTACGTAAATATTTTGTTTTGTAATTATTTTACGCAAAAATGTAATTTTCGGTTTCTTTAGCTGGAATCTAGATTTACCTGTTTGAGGGTAAATGTTCAACGTTGGTTTCCGGTTGCAAATTTAACTCAGCACATGCGCGCTCGAATCTACGATTACTATGCGCCTGGTAACTATTTTTTTTTTAATTATACGTAACGTGAAATGACATTTTTTTGTTTTCTCTTATTAGAACGATTTAACGAAACTGATTTCAAACATTTCAACTTGTATGTCCTCAGCATTTGTGAAGTTTGTGGCTCCTATCAATGCCCTTACTGTCCATATTTCAGTTTCGCACCTATCGCACACATTAGTAGTTTAACGTTTATTTTAGGTTTATTGATTTCCATACTGAGGTTAATTGAAACGTAAAAAATTTTTGTGGCATTTTTTCTTGAACAAAATGGATTATTTTTTAGGTTATTTTTCTTTTTTATTCTATTTTTTTTTTTTTTTTTTAAATTGTTTATTTGGAGTTCGAGAATTTTGATATCTCTCTTAATCTTAAGAATCTCATTCTTGATTTGCATGTTCACTTTTAAGTTTGTAAATAATTTTTGTTTGATTTCATTTGATGTTACTGACATATTGAACAAATGTTCCGTCCAAAAATTCATTAGTGTACTTCAAACACTTTTTTACTACATATTTTTAATAAAGTCATTTTACATTAAAAATATAAAAACAGGAAAAAAAAACAAAAAAAAAAAACTGTTCTTAGATTCTTAATTTCTACTAAATTTAGTCTTTTCTTTGCTTTCTACTCGGATCTTCTTGATCGTCGTCACTGTGCTCTCGTTTTTCACCTTTTCGAATTTTACGGAAAGCAAACACAACGTACAGTGCTATATTTTAAAAAAAATTAAAAATTATTTAATTATCGTATTTACGAATTTCAGATAAAAACTTACAGGCTGTTTCCCATTCTGCCAAACTCATCGTTCCCTAAAATTGAATTTATATTTAATACTTTGACTTTAGTTTTCTTACGATATTTCTTACAATCTTTCTGACGTTTTCGCCCTCGCTTTTCAATTTCTCCATTTCTTCTTTAGCACTCTCGTAATCTTCCGATAAAGAACTCGCTAAATCATTCCCTTCAAACGGCGGGTAGGTCTAAATTTAAATGCATTCAGTTGAAGTACAATTTACAAAATTGTGTTTTACAGTATAATACCTCTAACGCTTGCATGCGCCCAAGTAGCTGCCTCGCGTCTGAGCGTGTTCTCTCGTTATGATGCTTCGTACACTCGTGAAAATAGTCATCAAATCTTGTCTTGAACACAAACTCGAGATCGTACCGTTTTGCAATTCTAAATGAAAAAGTTAGATTAAAAAACAATCATAGTTGACTTTTTTTTAAAGTATTTCCTACTCTATAAGTGCTGGAAAATAAACCAAAAATTCGGGGCAGTCGACAACTTCGGTCAAATGGAAATTATACTGCGCTCCAAACAAATTAAACTTCTCTTTGTCTTCAAATGTTATACGGTACACATCGTTTCCGTAAGACAAACCATCGCTCTGCTTCAATCGCTTGCTGAAATTACATAAAAATTATTAGATTAAAAATATGACTGAATTTAAGATTAACCCTTTATTTATACACAATTTCAAACGAATCCGTTGTGGTCCCAATGAAATAACCGCCTGGTTTGAGACATTCGCTTGCATTCTGCAGCATTTGCGACACTTGTTGGAAACTTTCAAAGCAGTAATGAAAAGCGAACTGACAACTGACAATATTGAAAAGTATATTTTCATCTTTGTACAGTGGCTTCATTCGAGTCTTAAAAAAAAAATAAAATTACATTCATAAATTCATCATATGACAATAGATCAAATCAAAAACTTACTTTCGTACAATCAGCAGTCATAAAGTCTGCAGTAAACGATGGGAAATTTTGTCTGTGGTAGTTGCTTCTTTGATTCATGCTTTCAAAGCGTTGTTGACATTGTTCTATTGATGTTCCGGCAATATCTGCGTGTAAAATAATATTCTATGCAAATCAATAACCCATAATGAGGGAAGAAATTATGGTATACCAGCACAAATTAGATGAGATATGTCTCCTTTCTTCCATTTCAGCAAATCGCCGCCTTTACCACAGCCCAAGTCCAAAACTTTGATGTCTTTTATGCCATCTGCTTTCACTTTTTGCAGAGTGTCTCCGATCAACATGCTCTTGATCCAATTGTTAAAATTACGGAGATAAAATATTCGACTTTTCTGTCGTTCGTCCAATCCTTTCTCCTCCAAACTGTTATAATGCTGAGCCACTCGGTCACCTATTTCCTATGAAATAAACAATCATAAACATTGCCGGCAAAAGCGTTTGTTGATACGATGACACTTGCTATGGACAAGCATCTGGAAACAAAAATAAAATGTCAATTCTTACCGTCATTTAACAGAGCTTATTGAAGTAGAAAAAAAAATCAAACTGAGTTCATGTAAATCAATTTTAAAATCTTTTTCAAAATTTCGATAAAGACAGTCGCACTACTTTGTGCTTGTAGTCTGCGGCTGCCGAGTTGACCCAACAGCCACCAGAGTGCGCTTATGGTCGGT
>JAQFZP010000097.1:0-64030 GCA_034695745.1 Geophilus truncorum | reverse complement strand
AACATTCACTAAATTGAAAACTAAGGTGGGTATTTTCAAAAATAAATTATGAGCGAGGGAAAGTATTTTAATATTCTCTAGTTTCAGCAACAAAAATACGTCTAGATGTCGAAGATTCATGTGATCCAGATTTAATGTTTCTAATTTTTCTAGCTTGTTTAATGCTTTTTGGCTTACGGTAAGGTTTATGTTATTGTGACTTAAATCGAGATTTGTAAGCTCTTTGGCATTTCGCAAACAGTGGGATGTTAATTTGGTTAAATTGTTATTGTTTAGGAGCAGTTTTCTTAATCGGATGTTTCGTAACAATAGACGTGTGGGAAATTTGGAGATGAAATTGTGAGATAAATCGAGCACTCTGAGATAGTCGAAAGTGAATAACAAATCGAATGGAATGCTCGATAAGTTATTTCTGGAAATGTTCAGCTGTGATAGTTGAAAGGAATCGGAGAAATTGAAAATGAAAATATTTGAAATGCGATTGTTACTTAAGTCCAACTTTTTTAGTGATTTAAAAGCATAATTCACTTTGGGTACTTGTGCTAATCTGTTGAAACTAAAATCTAATTCCTCTAACATTAAGAAGTTAACACTGACATCGATAATGACGGATTCCAAACAGTTTTTCGACATTTTCAAACTGCGTGTCGATGAATATTTATGGAGTAAGGCAGTTATATTAACTGTGGAGGAACAGAAGTTTGAAATATCAAAATTCCAAACCCAGGATTTTGATTTCAACATTAGAATAGGTAGTAGTTGTTCCACGTAAAAAGCCAGTTGTTTTTCACTGCTAAATCCGTTTAAAACTACCTTTCTTAGGTTGCGAGATGATTCGATGTCACGTTGAATGGATTCCCAACACCAACTGGGACATTCGACGCTGGTTTTTTTAATCTGTCTGATACAAGAGCAACCATCATGACGTGATGATTTATTAGTTGCTGGAAGACGATTGCAAATCATCTCTGAACATATATTGGTCACCGATTGAGCAAACTGAAAGGTGAAAATGATGACTAGTATCACTTTGATGGGGGTTGAATGCATGTTTTGAATTTTTGAGATGAATGAAACTGACTTTGATAAATAGAAAAAATGTAGTTTATGAAAGCAATACAAAAATAATAATATGGTACTTACTGAGTAGAATACTGTATTCTGGTTGTACAAGTCAGTAAATGAAAGGTTGCAGAAATATGCGACACATTTTTAGTAAAAAGTTTGGAAATGCATTGAAGAAGTAATTCTTAAAATTTGTTACTTCCGTGTTCATGAATTTGCTGATCAGGATGTTTTCCAGTTTTCTTGGAATTGTTTACAGTTGTGTTTTAATCAGGATTTATTACAATAATATAAATGACATGAAATTATACTAAACTATGTTTTAAATTTTAACAAATTTTACAAAAGCTAATTTAAATCAATTGACTGACTGAAATATGGCTTGCTGGCTTGATGGTTAAAGTTTCAAAAAGTTTGAAGATCTTGATTTAGGATTAATACAACATTTAGGCTCTCGACCAATTGTGAGGTTACATTTTCCTCCGACTAATCGGAAATTTTGATAGCATTTTTAGTTAGACTGAGGCAAAGTTTAGTCTTGTAAATGAAGTTTAAGTTTCAGTGTTGACCCCAAGGGGGTGGCCGGGAGAGCCTGACCCACCCTCGGTGTACATTAATTGAAAGTTAACATTTACTTTTTTTTACTCATATTTATTCACAATGGTAAATAAATTTTTCTTCATGTACCATATCTCCGGACTTTCCATTTTTTTCGAAAGAGGTTTGTGTGCGTATAGAGTTTTTTGAACTTGTTACGCAATCGCAAGACTCGCCTTTAGTTGGAGGAATAGTGGAATTTTCCAATAAGTTGGACAATTTTTAGAGATTTATTTCATGTTGCTTTGTTTGTTTCGAAATGTAAAGGTGACATAAAATGTGAAAAATAATTATTTTATGTATACAGTAACGCTTCAATTACTAATCAACTATAAAAATTTTAAGAATGAAATTAATTATAAACACGGTACCGGTAGTTTAATTTATGACTGCCAGAAATTTGCGTCATGATAAATGCAGCGAAAACAACCTAACTTTACTGGAATTTCAGGGTTGAATAAAAATCTAATAGCAGATAAAAAATAAGTAAACTATATTAGGCAAAATCATGACGAATTGAGAGAAATTGTGTTATATATTCTAAAGAAAAACTAGAAGTACCGATTTCACTAATAGACTTTATTACTAAAGATTAAGTGTTAGTTAGTGTATATGCTCTATTTACGGAACTACAAATAGAAGTGCAAATTGTATTTAAATTTAAATAATACGATGTTGAAAATAATGTTTAAACAACTCGTTTCGTAAAACGAAGCACGAGGGTTTAAAAAAAATAATTGTGCCTTTCATTCATAAATAAATTTTATATTCGAATTGCTTAGGTACGTTTCTATATAATCATCTAGCTTCTTATTCATCTTTTCATCCAAATGATTTTTCCAATCACCAATTATCCCTATAAAACATAGTGATTAGATTTTCATATATTTTAATTGTTAATGTCGTAACACTACTCTAACCTTTTCTAAAATAAAACGAATTATATTTTTCTGCATTGATCAGACCTGATTTGATGAAATTGGTTTTCATGGATTGAAAAGAACAATAATCAGCAATTTTTTCGACAGCAGCCTGCGCAAGATTTTTTCCCAAAAATGTTCCAACATTTTTAATAACAGTTGGCAAATCCTGGAGGAAAAAACAAAGTTTTTAAAATATTTTTCAAGTATCTATTTTTGATTTCGTAAATTACTCGTATCATTTCCTCGTACGGAACGAGCATGATGTTATCGTCGTTTCTTCGTTCCCATAATTCCATAGTGAATTTCCAATGCGGGCTGCATGGAGCTAAATTAACAAATTTTATTATACATAGACTACCGTAATTTCGAATCTTAATTTCATTGCTGCAATTATCAAATTGAGACCCCACTCTCTTTTATAGTGAATACATTTTATTTATCATGTATGGCACATATTGTGTAGTCTAACGGTTGAAAATACCAAATTGTAATCGGTACAATACTTACGCCCAGTTGCACCAAAAGAATTAAATTATAAGCTAAGTTTAACAATACTTTCGTTGGTGCAAACAGCTCATAAGAGTATTTACCTTTATTATTAACAAACAAATCGACAAAAGTTTCCAAGTCGTCATTAAATTGTATCCACTTCACGTGTTTGCAATGGAAATAATAGGACACCACTGTATCTTTGGGATTCCTAATCGTGCATAAAATCTTTTTATTAAAAAAAAAAAAAAAGTTTAGTAATTTCAAAAAAAAAAATAAAAGTCTACTCGTACTTTGCATTTTGCTTCCATTATGGATGGCGGGAGCAATGAAAATGGATAATGAAATTTATACAATCGGGGTGAAGGCATTTTTGACAAATCCATTAATTCGCAATAGCCATGTATCATGCTCAATGTAGGAGAACGGATGGCCATTGGAATAGTCTTTGCTGATTCAAAATCCAAGTAGTTTGTAATTAAATAAATAATTTCTTGTAACCACGTAGTTCCTGTCAAATTAATTAAATTAAGTATTTACAATACCATAATTTGAATTTCCATAAAACTCGTTATAATGAAAACCTGTTTTGGGAAAAGCAACTACACAAATATCATCTTCTCTCGCTACCAAACGTTCAAGGTATTTAGATGTGTTTGGGCCTGATGCGTAATCAGCGTAAAGATATCCACTTTTGGAGAGAAAAAATTCTTCGGGACCATCAAAATGTTGGAGTTTTCCAATAGACTCAAAAGTATTCATATTTGATAAGGTGGGGTGTTGCTAACTGTAGCTTACTGTAGCTAACTGTAGTCTATAATAAATTTATGAATTTAGTTTGTTCACGGAATTAATTGAGTTTATGATAATTATTAATTCATAAATTGATTAATTGATTATTTATTAACTAATGAAATTAATTATCCAAATACCAGTAATTAATAAAATTATTTTATAATCACTATATAAATTTTAAAATTATAAAATTGTGATTGAAGTTTATTACTTTTGCGGTGGTTATTTATTGGTATGCATTTTTTAATTTAATCACATTATTTAAACGGGGATGCTGTGTTTTTATTGGTAATGACAACATTCCTCTCGACTAATGAAAACGCTTAGCGGCAAAATTAACCTGTGTGATTTTCTATCGTTTTTTATTAATAATTCAAATTCTATTTTATATTTCTTAAAAATTCTTTTTGATGGCAAATTTACAGACTCACAAGGGAATCACATGGTATGAGGATATACAAAAAAGTTTCAAATTTACACATTAGACTCTTCAAACACATGTACTGTAAAAGATTTCCTAAATTCTTAGCTTGCACATCTGCTCTGGTTTAGAGTAAAACATCTTTGAAATTTGAACTTTTTTTTAACATTTTTAACACTATTTTATACAAATTCAGTGAAAAGATTCAAAAATTAGTGCAAAAATATTGTGAAATTTGCACTATATTTTTCATTTTTTTCATTGAATTTGCATAAAATGGTGTTAAAATGCAAAAAAAAAAAAAAAAAAAAAAAAAAAAATGCAAATTTCAAAGATGTTTAACTCTAAACTAGAGCAGAGGTGCAAGCTAAGAATTTAGGAAACCTTTTACATGTGTTTGATGAGTCTAATGTGTAAATATGAAACTTTTTTGTTTATTCTTATACCATGTGCTCCCCCTTGTCAGAGCTATCTAATCTAAACACTAGCATATATCTAAATAAATATTTTTGAAAGTTTGTGTCCGTTTATAAGCTCAGTTATTTGAGATGCGAATTCCACGAAATTTGGTAGGAACACTTCTAATGCAATTCCTAGGTCAACTGCGGAAAAAATTTTTTTTTCCTTTTATGTCCAGGATATTTTCGCAAAACCTGGAAAAACTAACAACTGGACCTGGTTAATAAAGCCACGTAAAGTTGCAAGCGTAGGTATTGTTCTCACTGCAACAACAATGTACATTAGCCTCAAACACAAACAAAAAAAAATGGCAATTGGAGTTTTCGGGCGTAAAGCTTATTAGAAACTCAATGACCAGGAGACTATGGATGAGATGGGATGGGAATAATGCCATTTTCTCTCCATGTTAGATTGAGAAAATGACTATTTCACATCAGAAAATGAGTCAGAATAGGACTAACATAAATTTTAGAAAAACCAGAATTACCGATTTCACCAATAGACTTTATTACCGTACCAAAGATTAAGTAATAGTTAGTACATGCTCTATTTACGGAACTAAAAATAGAAGTACAAATCTGTACGATGTTGAAAATAATGTTTAAATACACTAAGTAACCCTTTTCGTAAAACGAAGCACGAGGGTTAAAAAAAATAATCGTGCCTTTTATTCATAAATAAATTTTATATTCGAATTGCTTAGGTACGTTTCTATGTAATCGTCTATCTTCTTGTTCATCTTTTCATCCAAATGATTTTTCCAATCACCAATTTTCCCTATAAAATATAATTATTACATTTTCATATACCGGTACCAGTATTTTAATTGTTAAGGTACTGTCGTAATACCTTTTCTAAAATAAAACGAATTATATTTTTCTGCATTAATTAGACCCGATCTTTTGAAATTGTTTTTCATGGAATCAAAAGAACAATAGTCAGCAATTTTTGCGACATCGGCTTGCGCAAGATCTTTTCCGAGAAATTTTCCAACATTTCTAATAACTGTTGGCAAATTCTGGAGGAAAAAATAAAGCTTTTAAAATAATTTTCAAGTTTTTATTTTTGATTTTGTAAATTACTCGTATCATCTCCTCGTACGGAACGAGCATGATGTTATTGTCGTTTCTTCGTTCCCATAATTCCAGAATGAATTTCCAGTATGGACTGAATGGAACTAAATGGACATATTTTATTATAACCGTAATCTCGAATTTAACGCTAATTCACACGTGTTTACGCAAACAGTACACACATTGTAAGTGGACGTAGCACTTTCTACAGCTATTAACTGTTTCTATGGCAACTGCATATGTTAACTTACAGTTGAAAATACCAAATTATATTATGGGATTATACAGAGTATTTACCTTTATTACTGACAAACAAATCGACAAAAGTTTCCAAGTCGTCAGTAAATTGTAGCCAGTTCACTTGTTTGCAATAGAAATAATAGGACACCACTGTATCTTTGGGATTTCTAATCGTGCATAAAATCTTTTTATGTAAAAAAAAGAAAGTAAAAAAGTTTAGTAATTAAAAAAAAAAAAAAAAAAAAAAGAAGTTTACTCGTACTTTGCATTTTGCTTCCATTATGGATGGCGGGAGCAATGAAAATGGATAATGAAATTTGTATAATCGGGGCGAAGGCATTTTGGACAAATCTATTAACTCGTGATTGCCATGAATCATAACTAATGTAGGAGAACGGATGGCCATTGGAATAGTCTTTGCGGATTCAAAATTCAAGTTGTGCATAATTAAATAAATAATTTCTTGTAACCACGTAGATCCTGTCAAATTAATTAAATTAAGTATTTACCATAATTTGAATTTCAATAAAACTGGTTATAATGAAAACCTGTTTTGGGAAAAGCGACTAGATAGACATCATCTTCTCTCGCTACCAAACTCTCAAGGGGAGGGATCCGTTGCCGCCTCAAAAAATACCGCCGCGGCGGTAGCCGCACCTTACCGCCGCAACGGAAATGGTTGTACCCATCACCGCCGCCGTGCGTTACCGCCGCCATAGCGTCCCGGCCGGCTTTTGTTTAGAATGGTTGCCGAATCTGATTGTGGTTTTTTGCCAACCACTTCACTCCCATTGCGGGATGTTTATAAATCAGCGCTCCGCGAGTGAGCGGCGAGCGCAGCGAGACGCGAGCTGTTTCATCGTGCATTACCGGTATAGGATTTTTTTTGGCGGCTGATTTATTTAATTTTTTGGCGGCGGTAAGTTTTGGCGGCGGTAATATTGACGGCGATAAAATGCTGCGGCGGTATTTTTGGGGGCGGCATTGCGTACCACCCCTTTCAAGATATTTAGATGGGGTTGGGCCTGCTGCATAATCAGGGCAAAGATAACCACTGTTGGAGAGAAAAAATTCTTTGGGATCATCAAAATGTACTTGTTTTCCAATAGATTCAAAAGTATTCATATTTTATAAGAATGAGGTGTTGCAAACTGTAGCTTTTAACCTACGTATATCCTTTAAAAATTTATGGATTTAATTTAATTACCGAATTAATTGAGTTTATATTAGTTATTAATTCATAAATTTATTAATTAATTATTCACTAATAAAATTAATTAATTAACTGAATACAGTAATTAGTAAAATTATTTTACAATCACTGTATAAATTTTAAAATTATAAAATTGTGATTGATGGTTATAAGTTATTTTTGCAGTGGTTATTTTCACTGCATGCCATGAACGATAAAGTCACGTAATTCTAAAGGAACTTTCTGTCAGCGAGTAGCCGCTTTATCCAACAGCAATGAAATGGATATTGTTATTTATTTTTATTATTATATAGTTTATTCGTAAATAAATTTTATGTTAGAATTACTTAAATACATTCCCACATAATCATCTATTTTCTTGTTCATCTTCTCGTTTAAATGATTTTTCCAATCACCGACTTTTCCTGAAATAATTAGGCGTACGTAATGTCTTCAAATATTTTCATTGTTATTTAAATTGTGTTTCATTTTGTTATTGTACCTTTTCTAAAGTGAAATGAATTGTAGTCTTTTCTGTCGATGCAAGCAGATCTGTAAAAATTATTTTTCATGGATTCAAATGAACAATGTTCGGCAATCTTTGAAATATCGGTGTGTGATAGATTTTTTCCCAAAAATTGCCCAATGTTTTTAATAACCGTTGGCAAATCCTACAAATACAGTAAATCAACGAAATAAATCTAGTTATTTAGAACTTAGAAAAATCTTAATTTTTTATTTGAGTTTACTCGTGCCATTTCTTCATATGGGACGATCATAATATTATCTTCATTTCTTCGTTCCCAAAATTCCAGAATGAATTTCCAGAATGGACCATTTGGTACTAATTGTATATTTACACGGCTTTGTTACTATAGCTAATATTAGATGAATTATAACTCGTTTTAGGCTATATACCTTTATTACTAACAAAACATTCCACAAACGTTTCAAAGTCGCCATTAAATTGAAACATGTTCAACTTTTTGCTGTAGATGTAATACGATACCACCGTATCTTTGGGGTTTCTAATCGGACACAAAATCTGATAAAAATAAGAAATTAATTTTATTTATTTATGTACAAGATTAATATTAATTATTACTTTGCATTTTTTTTCTAATATAGATGGAGGATGGAGTGAAAGCGGATAATGGGATTTAAGAAACCGAGGCGAAGGTATTTTATCCAAATTTACCAACTCTCGATCGGGATGTATTATATCCAAGTAAGGACAACGAATTGTCATTGGAACTGTTTTTGCAGCTTCGAAGTTCAAGTTACTTGTAATGAGGTAAGTGATTTCCTGCAACCATGTAGTTCCTATTCGCAATAACAGATAAGTGAACGTCTTATACTGTAAATTAAAACTGAGGTCTTGTTGCAAACCTGTTTTCGGAAAAGACGCTAAGAAAACATCATCTTCTCTTGCTTCAAATGTTTCAAGTTGTTTTGCTGCTTCTGGGCCACCCATAAAATCGGCAAATAAATATCCGTTTTTGGAGTGGTAAAATTCCTTTGGCCCATCATAGTATTCCAGTTTTCCAAGAGGTGTAAAGTTTTCCATCTGTGAATGAAAGAAGTGTTTTAGTTAGTTGATTGTGACAATTCAGTTATAACGAGTGACAAGTCGTCGTTGTTTAACTGCAACTATAACCAAACAGCTCTTGATAAAACTTGATAGACCGTGAATCTAATCAAGATTGAAAACAACGTATATATGTCTTTTTCAACCTTGAATATAATATTCAAATCCGAGTTTGATAAATTGAGAGGGAAACTAACGACAGCTATTGAGAAAAAGTGAAAGTTATAATTTTATAAAAGCAGGGAATGTGGTGAAATTGTTAAGAGAAATTTTTATTTTTTTCATTTGATCTATGCAAGAGACAATTCTAGCTGCATTTAGATTTTTCTTGTAAACTGGACAATATTTTAATACAGTTTTCCCATGTCGTAAGCGAACACCAGCTAGCAGTTAAGTTTTTAAATAACTTTATTTCAGTACCAATAGATGGCACTATTGCATCACGGTAGAAACTTGTGACTAAAATAGAACTGTAACGAAGAACCGTGATGAGTTCTACTTTATAACATTATATTTTATTTAATTATATTTTATTAACAATTTAAGTTAACTTCGTATTATTCACATATAAGAATTTACGAGTAAATTTTTTATCATAATACGGTACCAAGCCCGAAATCTTGGAAATCTTGAATCGTCTCTAATCCGCTTGTAACTTACTGTGATCTAAAATTACGATCTTATTTCTGATAGCTATACTTAAAAAGAGATTGTCAATCTCAAACTTTTACTTGGTTTCTCTTTCAATTATTTTTAAAAGTTACTTCTGAATTGCCAAATCGGTGGAGTTGAGAGAATTTAATACATTTTTTAAAATACGATATTCAATTAATATAATGTGAAATACCCAATTTTAACACTAGGAGGGAAAACCTTTAAGAACTCGTCTCTGCAATAGAATAGAAAAAAATTGATACTGTGGTTCAATATCTCATTTCACTCCGCCTTTGTTCTAGAAATTTCAATCATGTCCTTCGCCCAAACCCTTCAAATTATTCATAATCCAGTTGAACGGCTTGATATAAAATTCAGGAAAATAAACCAAAACAAAGTTCGTTCACTCGCCCAAAGATCATCACATTTATTACCATTAAATCATAATAAAATAGAGAACATGCACAGTGAAAGAGTCATCTAATTAAATTGAAAATGTGTTTCTAATGAAGAAAACAGCATAAAAGAAAAACTGTTGTGTGTTTAGTGCACTTTCCCCTTTTCTTTACTTGTCTCTTTTCGTGACTTAATTATCTCTCTTGGGTTTGATTTGAAAACACTGGGGAAAATCCGATTGCTTTTTCGATTTTTTTTTTTCAAACTGGGAAAAAGCTTATTAATCTAAAAGGAAGCGAAAGGAAAAGATGTGAGATTTTATAATCAGCTCCGATAAATCTAAAACTAAAAAATAAAAATCATTTTTAGGTCAGGAAAGACTAACTTGTAAGTTTTAGAAATTGTCATCTAAATTGGGGAATAATTTGAAACCTACAGCTTTTTGTAGTAATTTTGACAGGAACGAACTTTGCCTTGCAAATTACCTTTTTTCCGCTTTGCTCCAGCAATTTATTAAAGCTCTAATCAAAACATCTTATTTTCCCATGCCCAACATGACATCGTTTGAATTCTTAATGAAGATTTGTGTTGTATCTTTGGATTTTCTTTCCAGTCTTAAACCTAATGCCCTTGGTAATCCAAGTTGTGATGGAAAATTTCTGCTCTGCTGCTAGTTTTCATCCGAAATCTTTGTCGAGGCGGGAAAATATCACGATGGCAATTTTTCACCAGGTTGCACAAAAACCAAACAAGTCTCGCTTGTGACATAATAAAAGAATGGGAAAAAATTGGAAATACTCTTCTTTTTTTCTTTTTTGCCAAGGTTGCTTTTGATATTATTCTGCAAACTTGTTGCTAAACAAGATTTCCTACTGAACTAACTTGTAATTTTTTAGAGAAATTTTGTATCGTTGGTGTAAAAATTGGAGCAATTTTATTTTATTTAGTTCATTTGATTAAAATTTTGGTCGAGGTTGGTGAGATGGGAAGACAAAGTGATAAATTTTAATTGGAATTTATGCTGAAACAACGTTGACTTAAAGGTATTGATTGGTGTTAAGATTAAGATTGAAAGGTAGAGGTTCTAGACCCTTTTCACTTTCTCACAAGGTTTCCTGGAAGTTTTCACTCATTAAGAGAACCTTGAACTTTGCAAGAGGGGGCTTTAATGTATGTGGTGCAAATGAAAAAAAAAAGTTGATTTTTATTCCCCTCTTATGAAACTGGTAATGCAACTTTCAACGGAATTTTATTCTTGAAAAAAAAAAATAGGAATTTACAAAAAATAAAAGTGAAACCCACCATCCTTGACTGGGTATGAACTTAAAATTGAAGGAGAAAGGTTGCTTTTACTGCATAACACGAAAGTGGGGTCAACAAAATGCATCTATGAATGCATTAGTTTAAATAGAATTTTTTTAAACGTTATTTTTGCTTGAATTGTGCTGGTTGCGTCGCTACTCAAATCTGGTGGGATGTTCTCCATCTCCAGGTTAACACTTGACCTTGCGTAAGAAAAAGAGCTGAATTTATAATGAAAGTGCTCTTACCTAACACGTTTTGACATTGCACAAGCGCAAAGCTAGGATACGATTATCTTCTGGCTGCAGTGACCAATCTGCTTTAAAGAGTAACACGAAATTGAAAATTTAATATTTGCATTAAATAATTAATTTCCATGACGTCATTTTTGTTCAATAAGAGTTACCTTCAAGTTATTTATATACATTTTAATAGCAGCAATTTTAATACTATACAAATGTTAGGAACACAGATGAGTTTTGTTACGTTATGATATGATACGATGCGAAAAAATACATCCTCTATATTTGTATAAAGATGTACAAAGATGGAAGTGATGTTTTGCATTGCGCAGTCTTGCTTTACCACCAACGTGGGATGGTGTCTTCCAATCTACTCATTGTATTGTCGCTCGTCTGTGAGGTTTCTAGTTGACAATTTCCGGACTGCCTCATGCAAGAGTTGGACTTCTGTTAAAAGGTATAGACAACAAAATGTTGCATTTGCAGTATTTTTTTTATATGTTTTGTTTTGTTTTGTAAGATTTTTAATATGCAGGGTGATTACAAAAGACAGTTTTAACATTGTATTACATCAAAACTATTGTAGATACAGGTATTGATATTTACTTTACATGGGTTTGTAGAGAAACTCAAAAGTTTTTTTTTACAAGTACAGTAATTAAAGATGCTCAATGTGTGCTCAATGGCAGATATCGAGGCAAAACTTGAATTCCACCCAAACTCGCATTAGTTTGTGTTCAGTAACTTCAGCAATTGCATTAGTGAATCTTTGTCTCAGGTCATGTAAATCAGCTGAACGTGGGGGAACAAAAATGTTATCTTTGATAAAGCCTCCTCACAAGTAAAAAGTCACATGGTATTAAATCTGGGCTTTGTGGTGCCAACGAGCGAGGCAGAATTTATTTTTGCTCAATTCCAGCATGCAAAATGCTTTTTTAACAGCATTTACAGCCATTTTGGCTTGCTGCTCACGTGATGGCTGACATCACAGCTGATATCATCGTTGCATATGGGCAAAATAACTTTTTGAGTTTCTTTACAAAACCCATGTAAAGTAAATGTATATCTACAATAGTTTTGATGTAATACAATGTTGAAACTGTCAATTTCTTTTGTAATTATCCTGTATTTTTATATATTTGTTCTACACTTTCTAAACTCATTTTGAATGATTACTGAGACAAGAAAAATTTGTTGTGTACCTGTTGGAGTTTCAGTTTTAGGTCTACACTGTGGTAGTGCATTCCTGCAAGGCCCAGTATGTTAAGAAGTTAAAATTGTGGTTGCATACAGGGGATAGATAATAGTAGAGAAAGTTTAGTTAATTTTGTATTGCAAAAATAGAAATTTGCCAACTAGTATTAAAATTTGGAAAAGTCGAATTTAATAACATGTAATATTTTGATGGCAAAATTCCAAATTTTGAATACTTAGTTGGCAGAGAACTTTAATCAAACACGACAGTATGGAACACCATCGAGTTTGACATTCTCTACTATCATCTACGCTTGGTTACACTTGTAAATTGTTAATTACAACACAAAATACACATAAACAAACAGATCCATATAAAGATGCAAGCTGAATTTCGCAATAAATTTGCGAAACTAATTAATCTCGTGTGTCATGCATAATTGTTAGTAAAGAGTGCTTTTCAATCGATTAATTTGTTGATTTTAACTAGTACTAAGACCAAAACATGCAGCACAATTAGACACCATTTTCTATCAATTACCGACACTGTGGTGTTGCACGCCATTGAATACGTTCCAGCGCTGAGCGCTCGTTTTTGGTTCCAGCGTCTCGAGACGAGGGATATGACCTTTTAAAAGCCCGTAAATTGCACGCTTTTAATTGGTTGTTATTAATTTTTACGTTACCTCTCCGTTGAAGAAGCAAAAGAGACAGGCGACGCATAAACCCTGCGAAAAGAGGAGTTTGATAAACAGATTGAATTTTTTTTGTGTGTGTAAATTTCAAGTGATAGTGTCACAATAAATTTTG
Source organism: Geophilus truncorum (assembly GCA_034695745.1). Taxonomy (NCBI): domain Eukaryota; kingdom Metazoa; phylum Arthropoda; class Chilopoda; order Geophilomorpha; family Geophilidae; genus Geophilus; species Geophilus truncorum. The sequence continues at coordinate 50,590 of JAQFZP010000097.1, read as the reverse complement.
GTAAACATCGAATCTTCACCAAAATTTAAATAACCCATAAAAAAAATATTTTTTTTTGAAATATTTTGTTTTTACGCCATAATTAAGTTATTACGTCACGCTTAAGAATGAGGTAAAGACTTCATTTTCAAACCAGACGGACATTAAACTTAGAAATATTTAAATAAATTTCTGCAAAATATTAAATTTTATGAATTAAACTAGACATTTTTTTATATGCTCTTTCACATAAAAAAAAATAGTGACACTATCACTTTAATTTGAAATATTCACACCTGACACGATGTAAAGACAGCTGAAATAATCTCATAATACTCGGCGCCAGGTGAGTCGGTATTGGGCCTAAAAGGCATCACAAGATAATGCAAACCCAAGAGTGGGATGAGGATAAGCGTGGCACGAACAGCTTTTCTATAGCAAAGAAGAAGCTGGTTGAATATGATTAGCAAGTTGAAAGGGACGGGACTGATCTGACCGCTTCTCGTTGACGTCGTGCGAATTGACTGCTCTCAATTTGGTCACCAGCACCACGACAATATTGATTAAAAAAATCAAATTGGCCTGAAGGATCCAATTGAATTGAGTGGAGGTGAAGGCAATAATCCTATTAAAAATGCACGAGACCTACCACCATCGAGGCCAATATCGGTGCTGATAATATTAGGGTAAAGTTGCTGTTGTAGTCTGACCAGCATCTTCATAAATTAAATCAGAAACTATTTTTAGCGTCTTTGTGTAGTGTGTTTGAAAGAAGAAGCATTAATGGGAATTCGACACGCTAGTTCGTTAAACTCGGAATAAAGTAATAAGAAGTGAAGTTTTTGCTGGAGGAATCGAAGTTTGGCTTAATTGAGTTTGAAAAGTTAAAAGATTTAGCTTCGGGAATTGCCGCAATTTGAGCAATTTTAATAAAGAAGGTAATGTATTCAAAAGAGGTATTTAATTTTGCTAATTGCTAAAGGGTGGAGAAAAGTCACAATCTCGAAATCCCCTTGAAAGCAATAGAATTTTTTTTTTGACACCGCAAAAGTTTCCACAAAGGTTAAATTTGAAATAGTAAAAGAGAAATTGTTTGCTCCGCCGCAATCCTTAAAATGCATTTTTAATTTATCTTTTTTCTAAAAATGAACGAAGCTCTTTTTATTTTTCAATCTAGATTCAATCTAACAGAGTTTCATTTACCAGAAACCTAAAACATTTCAATTTCAAAGCCTGAAACGGGACGATGTTCATTTGAGAACTTTCAATAACCATCAAACGCTAAAATCAATGAAAGTTATCAAAGAGATAACGATTCAGTGGTTTCACATATAAATTCTCTTTATTTGAGGCCAATCACTAACACTCGAATTTCCATTTACGATGCTTTGAAAGCACGATGCCACTACTTACAGCACAGTTTCTTTGGGGAAAAGGCATCGTATACCTGCATAAATGCACGTGAGGAAGAGTGGCACCACTGAAAAGACGGTTTTGAAAAGCACAAACATTAGAGCTGCCTTCACAGATACCAATAAGAGACCTTGTCAATACTCATGCGCACCCCATCCCACAATGTAGAACCACTTTAGGATGCCGTGGTCGTTGAGAAACGCGACAACAAGCAGCGTGTGCAAGTACAATCCCTCACAAAACATCCAAAAGTAATTGCACACGAGGAAATACTGGATGAGTACGTGGAGTATTTGACATTCTATCTGCGTGAAAGAAACACAATAAAACGGCCGTTGATTAAATGGCCAACAAAATGGTGTTTGGTGTTATATATGAAATAAATGGTCGGAGTACAATGTCGAAGAAGCTTCTTTTTTTAAGTATCTTTTTATAGTTGCTCGTCCCATGATGCAATCAGTAGCAAAGCCTCGTTTGAAAACATCTAATATTTCCCGGAGGAATGGGCCGAGGGGTGGTTAAGAGGGCCAATGATGTAAGAGATGAGGAGAAAAGGAATTTTGCACGGTGTTAAAGTAAAGTGAATGGCTAAGCACTTACTGGGTTTTTCCGGATGACCTCTTGTCTGATGACTGAAGTGTACCAGATTATCCAGGCCGTGTTGTTTATTATGAAAGATACGAAGAGGTTCTTGTGGATGGTGATTCTCGTGCAGTCTCGTAAGGATCTAATAATGAATGATTGTGCAGTGTAAATGCATGTAAAATCCGTTTTTGCTCATTTTGATGGCGGAAATGGGAAAAGTAATTTCCTGAAGAAATAATGGGACAACTACTTAGCAGTTTTTTCTAAGAAAATGTCAATATTTGTAACGTATTTGATTTTAATTACGGGGTTGGTGTCGTTTATTTTGTGGCGGTTGTTGTTTTGGTGCAATAGGATTATTTAATTACAATTTTTAAACTTATGGATATAACATTAGTGAGTTTTTGCAGAGCATTTTTCTTTTAGAAATTACAAGTTATAATTAAGTAAAATTAGTGTGAAACTTCTGCAAAGTCACTAACTTTTCTAACCAGACAATTTTATAAAGTAATACAATATCTTATACAGATATGTTTAAGATTTATACACAGAAAATCGACTGTTGAAGTTTTGAAGATGACGTCACCAAGTTATGAATAGTGGGGAGGTTTTTGATAGGTTCCGTTGTTTATTTTATTTTTATTTTTATTTTTATTTTTTTTTAAATTTAGTGTTAGTGGCATTCAATATCTTGGTTTTTAAAGCTTTTGTAGTTTTTGGAAAATCGTTTTTCTTCACATTTGTGTATCAAAAACTATTTTTAAAAACCACAAAAACTTTAAAAACTAAGATATCGAATACCATTAGTTTTTCTTTTCTTATAGCTTTAATGGAGTTTTTATCTATTAGGTACTATAATGTAAAAATGCCTTGTACATATTTATAGATATTATATTTTTGATTTAATATTAAAGAGAAACTTTTAAGTACAAGATTCGGAGTCATTCTAACTTAAGAAAATCATTCTACCTTCTTTTGTAAAGGTAAAATTGATTAAGAAACTGCACCTGCAATGAAGGGCTTTTCATCATTTTCTATGGGAGCAGTCTCCCCATACATGCACAATGACATTAAGAAGTTTTTGTGTAGTGTGGTCTACTCTTTACAAAGTAAGAAGAAAGAATTGCATTTTAACAATTTTGAGACGAAATTCGCCAAGGAATGGATTTTAGCGATGGTTGATGATACAGCCAGAAGGTCTTAGCGGATCTCCGAATTAAATATTAAGGCTGAAATACCAACATTTTACTCGGTTTTCAACATCTTGTCATCATTATAGAGAAATTATATTTTTTTCGTTCTTTAAAAATGCACTAGTGGCACTAAATCCCAGCTTAGCAGAGAACTTTAATTGTGAAATTGATCTCGAGAAAATCTCTCGTCTTTCTCACACAGGGCTTAGACCAAGCGTATCGACACGCAACCTCAAGTGTCCACTATAGCACTGAGTCATCAAGGCCAGTTTTAATGTGATGACACAACAAAAAATGTTGAAATGAATCAAGTGCGCCTTAAATTAGGCTTATTTATCCATTTCCAGCCACAGCACGTTGCGGAAAAACCGCTCTTTCCCATTAATCTCAAAATCCAGTTGCATCAAGCTGCCTACCAAGGTATTAAGTCTTGGGATCAAACGATTTTCGTTTCTTTTTAAATAAAAATAACGTCGATACTGTACATCAAACTTATAATACAACCCCAATTTTTTTTTTTCCATTTCCGATACTTACAGTATTTACAATTCAAAACAAAATAAACATGAATTTTAAATTAAAAACAAATACAAAACGCATGTACTTACTTAAAGAAGAAAAATACTCCAAGAGATATTATCAAAGCCACGAGTGAGATGGAATAACCAACGATGTAAATATTGTTAACCCTTTGACGTAACTAGAAAAAAAAATTGAAAAAGATAAATTCTAGGTTCGATGTCTTAAATTTAACATATGAAAAGAAGAAAAATAGACGTTTTCTCCGGATTTTAAATTTTATGGATTATTTACGTTGCATTCCCATAGAAAACCGCATTCAATTACAACTTTCCCCACTCTTTCTTGAGCCAAAGCTCTCTTTGAAGCGGATCTAAAACATGCCTAATAGAGTTTATGTAAAGTACTGTGTTATGGTTATACGGGGTTTTACTTTAAAAGGAAACTTAAACATCTTTTCCTTGCATCACGTGTATCCAATCCTCGTTCCTCTTCTTTATTCATTGATTGATCAAACTTGAGTGATGAGACGAGCACGATATTTGCATCGTTCTATCGACCCAGGGGGAGGGAAAAATTGAACAGTGCCATCAAACATTCTCTTCATACAGTACAAGCTTTTAAATTTATTGTGCCTTCCGTTGTTTACTTATTTTTTCCCCTTCCTGTTGCACTTTTATTTATTGAGTCGTTAGTTTTTGCGGTTTTTATTGCAAACAGATGTAAATTGTTTGATAACTTAATAAATCAAGTTTAAAGGTTAATGGATAAAGGTATTAAGTAGTCCTAGCAACAGGCAAATGAGATAAACATTTTACAAAATGGCCAATTAGCATATAATTATTATTTTTATGAAACTTGTTGTCATTTATAATAATAAAATAAATAAATAAAAACAAAAAGGGGGAGTCCGAGCTGGAATTTGCAATGAAGTGTGTGAGGTTCTTGAACTTGGGGAAGATTCTTTTTCTCAGGGAAGGAATTTCGAGTTTGAAACGCGGCATGGAGTGGTGTATTATGTGTATAACCAGAACAACGACCTCAAGTGCAAGAGGTCACACTCTGAGAAATGAATCTCATTAAAACAAAACATGTTTATCATCTTGCAAGAAAAGTGTAGCATTTTTACTGGAACTTCCTGTGTTGTTTTCTAAAATCGTGTCGTTGGCGCTTTAATTGGATCCCGAGAAGCCGAATCGATGAGATTTGGAGTAAAGCTCCACTTTGCTATTGATATCCAACATTCAATTTTGCCTTCTTGGGAAATTTCTTGACCAATCTCTTTTTCGTCCGTTGGAATCTTGCAATGTCCTGTGACATTTCCGAATTGATTTGTTTTCTGCTCTCTGGGGCCCGTTCTCTCAGGAATTCCACTCCCATTGTGGATTCAACTTTTTTCTTTATGGGACTATGGAAAAATCTTACACTTTTCCCCTAGTTTTTTCGATGAGTCTTTTGTGATTTCCATCTCTGAGAAATCTAATACACATAACCCCGACCGACATTTGTATAGAAAATTGAATGAGAAATCCACATGCGGCATCCAATATGAAATTTGGGCCTTTTCTTTTAAAATGTCAAGAGGCCTGCTTGTCATTTTCCAGGCCAAATGGATATTATTTTTTCAAGAAGAGCATTAAATGCTGTAGTGGAATGGAATGGGAGTTGTATAAAATCGTAAAGACGATTGTATGCCCTATCTATTGATCTACGATTCAAAAAACTGACTCTTTTTTTGTGTTTTATTACAGTTGTAATGGTACTTTCGGCTTGTTTAAGTGAGGCTATAGTACGAGAGTTGATCCTTTTGACCTCGAAATTAAAAGTTTTTATTTACCTAGAAGTTCTGTCAAGAGCACTTTAATGACGTATTATGAAATAGGCCTTTTGTTTTTAGGTCTATTATTTTTAGTGGACTAAAGTTTTGTTCACAGAGCTGATTAACACATTTTTGCTCCTATTGCAAATAAACACGTTTTAGTATAAAGAAAAGCCAATTACTGCACTTTGCGGTGTTAATTAGTGTTGTTTCAGTATAACTAAACGTAGTGGACGCTAATGCAATACTAAATAATTATTTTTTGTAGCTTTTTTCCTTCTCTAAAACAGTAATGGTGTGAAAAAAAAAGTTGTGAATGTTTACACAGAGACAAAACATCACCTCTTTTTTAAATATTTTTTCTGATTTAACTGATAACATCAAAACAAGTCTTTTTAAGATTTAAATTTAAATTTGAATTTCTCTAGTTACAATATTTATTATTATTAACACTTCATTGTACTGTTGCATTTACCTCATTTGCACATATTTGGACACATAAATTCCATTTGCATCTAACTTGACACTTGAAATGAAAACAATTGCCAAGAGTGTAAAGATCAAAAGTGTTAAACTCCCAATGTATAGAGAGTTCAAGCGTTGACAAGTAATTTACGATAACTAAATTTCTCTCACCCGCTCGGTTCAAAATTGAATACGGTAAACTTACGGCTAGATCGTCAGTGTCTACACACGAAGTGTAATTTGACCACGAGGCATTAGTTTCCGGATGACGAAACCATTGTGCATCTGACATGCACGGCTTGAGAGCTGTACCTGTTATAAAGACATATTTAAGCATTCCTTTAGTGCGTTGTTATTGATAAAATATTTTAGAAAAAAATGAAAATTCACCCACGTCTCGAGTCGAAACCCACGATAAAATGCGGACAAGGCCCATAAGCTACTTGACCAGCTGGCGTTTTGTTCCAACAACTCCATCCATCGAATGTTCTCGGACAATATCCTGCAGTGTCGAATTCAGATTCTGCTTTTGGAAGATGGCATTTATCACTTTTTTTACATTTTATGAGCGGTTAATAAAATATTCGATATACCATTTATGTTTGTAATGCACTTGTTATATGCTACTTCGATAAAAAACGTGACGCTTTCGTCGTAAAATAAGTTACCGGTACTGTAATCCATAATCTGAAAATGACAGAGAAAAGGGATTTTAAAGTGCGTGAAGTGAAAATCATTCGCGACAAGTTTTTGAATACTTTTTTTTTTAAAGCTGTCAGATGTGATCAATATTGAGCTTTTTTGGTTGGAAATGGAATCTTATCTTATCGATCAGTTTAAGACTTTTAACCTACAATTTCCTGTTATTGGATTATTTTAAAGAATGTTTAATGCTAGCTATTTGCATCAGGATGCAACAGGGTAAGGTGATTTGCCACCTGGTGTTGATAGTCATATTATTTCTTAAAAACAATTAAGTTTACAATTTTTACGGTAGGCGGCGAATGATTTCTTTTAACATATCAAACATTGATTTATTTTTTTCTGGTTTTAAAGTTGACAAAAGTACGAAATTGACACTTATCAGCGGTTTTGCTAACGTAAGTATTTTAATTGTTTTTTTCTCTCGCTTAAGTTTTAATCTGATTTAAAGCTCTAAAGTGACAGGGAAAAGGATTTAAAAAAAAACGTTAATTAGATAAGACACGGTGCTGCTGTGTGCATTTCACTTTGCGAAGACAAATGAATTAATCAGGAGAATTAGTGACCACATCTCTGACTTGTTTCTAGAACTGTGCTTAACTTGCGATATAATTTAATCTGCAAGATTTCAACGGTTTAATTATTCCAGTCTTGCGGAATTGATAAACTCGTTTCTGTGAATCAAAACTACTGTAAGTTGTTTTCGAAGAATTTTTTTTTTTTTTTTTTTTTTTTGAAGTAATATTTCTGACTTTTGTAGACTGTACTGTAGGCTCGACTATAAAAGTTCAACCCCAAACTCACTTTTTTTACGAGCTATTTGTACGAGAACGAATTCCGCTTGGAATTTGAACACACATGAACGTTTCGCAAGATCGGCACCAGGTCACATTTTATCGGCAAATTTTCCATTAAGTGGATATCAGCAAGAGTGTGAAAGTTGAGATACGTCATCGCGTCTCATGTTCGTTTCATCCGCCTTAACTATCGGAAGTAATGACTTTTCAATACGTGACCCGAACTACAGCGGTGTGTTAATTAAATTTGTGACTTGAGACGTAAAACTGTCGCTGAGAATCATAATTAATATCTAGTTTTTAAGGGAGATAACATTTCTTAAACGCGTCTATTTATATTCCGACGCTGTGATCGCATCTACACTCAGTTGAAAGGCGAGATATTAATATTTAACTCACGTAATCCTGCGAGATTAGTGCAGCAGTAGGAGATATTAAAATAATAACAAATACAGTAATAAAATATAAAAGACTAAAAAATATGAAATGAAATTATGAGAAATGGATGTTCATCTTCCGGTAACTTTCACTCTGAGCCCTTCTTATCCCAAAGGATCACAAGTATTACACGAGGATAATTTATAAACATGAGTTTAGTGAAATATTAGAATTAAAGTAGAAATTTATGGTACATTTAAGAGATTTTCAAATTAATTTATTTTCTCGAAGGTAAAATTAAAACTTTCAGAATTTATTCATTCCTAAGACCCAATTCATTTGCATATGTCTTAAAAATTGAAAAAAAAAACAATATAAATTTAATCGAATCAATTCGAGAAGTCTTTTAATCATCTTAAAAACATTCATTTGTTTATTTCTCCTTTGATTGAAAGTATCGCTGAGCTGCTTTGCATTCGCCTTCGATTGGAAAGCCAGCTTACAGGCGGAGCTTTCAGCTCCTGCTTTATTATTGTGATACTAATTCCGACAAACGAGTTTGTAAATGACTTTTTTCTTTCATCTCTCTTTCACTTGCATCAATCTTTTTATTCTCTTGTTAGTCCAAATTAGAAGCTGCTTAATTAGTGAGGGTGTAACATGGCGTGTGATTAATTTCAAAATCAACCGAGCAAATGCAAATAAAGGCACGTGCATGTCACACCTAACTTGCGTGTACACGTCTGCTAACAGCCTTTTCAATTTTCATTTAATTTCCGTCATTTTTTCCGCGTTTTCTTTCCCCATTCTTGCTCGCTTCAAACTTTTAAAGTCGCCAAAGAAAAACACGCCGCACCAAGCAAGACCTTATTAAAGTAACAAGCACCGAAATATCGATTGGGGAATTAACTCTTATAATGGATCGGAATAAGGGTCTTTGCGAAGACGGGTTTTCTTGTCGGTTCCTCCAAAACTCGCCTCGACGATAACCATAAAAAAAATACCGAGCGGAAGTGCTTAAAACTCACGGATTAATATCTCTTTAGACAGGAAAGAGTGCTAGTCGCACTCGATACACATCACTAGAGACAGTAACTCGTAATCAGCTTTGAGTTCCTTAGAATGAAGATTTTGCATGTTGAAAGAAAGACATTGGAAGAAAGGAGAAAACAAGGCGAGATGAAATATTTGGGTCGGAAAGAGAGAAGAGAGAAGAGAGTGGGTGTGAGTGCGTAAAAGGAAATGTCTCGACCAAATCTGCTTAGTGGCTTTTGAATCCCATTAAGTGCGGCTCCTCTGTCGGTCAGATTGAGGTATAAGCTTGCAGCAAATAGCATTGTATTCTTGTTACTCGAGTTTGTTGCCTAAATGTAGACGCATTATTTATTTAATGCTTCATAAAAGGCGTTTAAGAGGGTGTTTAGGTATGAGATTAAGAATTAAGTGAGTACTTCTGGATCTTTGATGAGTTGTTCCACAATGCGTCTTATATTATATTTAGATGTAGAAGTTCAGAGGGTGTTGGCTGAAATTGTGAACATTTCATATTGTAGTTATACGAAAGCAAATGCACTAAATTGGCTTTTTTTTTTTTCTTCTTCTTTTTTTAACTATCAAAACAGTTTTCAAGTCAAAATTTTACTTTAATATAAATTTAAAAATTAAAAGCAAATACAACAGATCGCAGGAAGTTGTATGAAACTTGTTTGATTAGACACTAGAACATTCAAGTTATTTCATGATTGCGTGCTTTATCTTTTAGAATTTTGTTATTTAAAACGTGGGTTTAAAATGTGAGTTTTGATGATTTTTGAAGTTTTCAAATCCTATGGAATTTCAAATTTTATGGAAACATTTGTGTTTTTAGAAAATCGTTTTTGTTAACATTTGTGTATTAAAAACAATTTTCAAAAACCACAAAAATTTCATAAATTAAGATATTTATTGTTGAATGCCATCAGTGTTAAAATTATGGAAAATATGCTTTTGAAAATAACTACCATAAATCAAGCAATGTGATACAATTATGGGTGTAGTATAGCCATTCACAAAAATGTTTAGTCATGGAAACTTTTATGCAATTAAAGAACATTCACAGTTACAGTAAACATTTTCTGTATATTAATGATGAAATTAGTGTTTATTGTGTAAAATTAATAACTAACGACTTATACTGATGCGTTATTTGTCAATGGTTAAAAGTTTGTGTTGAGAAATTAAAGGGGAAAATCAATGAAAGTTTAAAGTGCCACCTGCTTCTCGGTGTAGTTTAGATGGAGGCGCAGTTACTTGTGTGTATTTAAGTCTCATGTGATATTGGATCTGCGAGTTGCTGTCAAGGTTCCATCAACAGCGTGAGATGTCACTCTTTATTCTAAGCACGCAATTTTATTCAGTTGGATTGAATGCGAGGAAAAATTCACTATGGAGATGCTGCGACACAAAACCAGTTCGCAGGCGCCCTGCTTCAGTGATTGTCCTGCTCCAATGCTTTTAGAAATTCAGCAGGTGTGATTGAATTAATTTTTTCGGGGAGAGAAAATGTTTTACTTTGAAACCCATAACATATTTTTTCCTTCTCGGTGTTGGTTTTTAAATTTATTTATTTATTTATTGTTCATTATATTGGTGATGGGTTTTTTTTGGTGGAACTTTGCTGCTCAACTTCGCTCGCAATCCTTCTTTTTTTTTTTTTTCTATTGAAAGAATGCTATTGGAACTGTTTTGGAAAACAAACACCCGGTGCTAGATTAAAAGGAGATTTTTTGTTAATTTTCAGTTTGAATTGTTTTTTATTTTTTTTTGTTTTTTTTTTATTCTTGGTGTTTTGGAAATATGAATCATATTGTAATGTAAAAAGTTGTGAAAAAAATGTGAAAGTAGAAAAAAAATTCGAAAACGTGTTGAAGTTTGTTTGAATCGATAAGAATTCATATAAAATGTAATTTATATTTAAAATTAATAATATACCTAATTTTAATTAATAAAAAATTAGATTTTAAATAAAATTTGATTATTAACTAATTTGAACTTAATTTAATTTACAAAATTATCACGTCGCGTGTAAATGGAGTGCAGTGAAGCGCAGCAAATTTCATTAAAAAATAATTTTCCAAATATTTACTTAGTACCAGAAATACTACAAACGCAATTCGAAACTAATGGCACAATACAGTGTACCAGTATTCTATTATATTTTTATCAATGCGATTCATCACAGCAGCTTTCAGTTGAAGCGAGACATGTTTCAATACGGCAATATTTATTATTTTTACACCCGTATTTGTATTTGTACATCTATTTTTATCCAATAACTGCTTTCCACTTTTACTTCTCCGTTCTCATAACAGATCTTTAAGTCGTGATGTTTGTACATGGATTTGGCGGAAAAGCTTTGCTCGAGTCAGTCTTCCATGAAGAATGCGAACATTAATATAAACCCAGCGCAAACTCAGCAAGCTCAGCAATGAATTGGTATGTAATATGGAGATTTGTTTACTATAAACAAATTTATAAAAACACCAAGTCGGGATAAGCTGTTAACTTTTATTTATCTGAGCAGCTTTTATGTCTTTATTCGAATGTGTCGCGTATTTGTTGTTTCTTCCTCACTTTCTTTCTCATTACACACAGGGTCACTATTTGTGTTGTGGTCAGCCATGTGTTAACCTTTGATTACTTTGTTCTGTAGCTGTTCGGGTGTAATGAAAATCCCTGAAAGTTTGCACTGGATCCATTCCTAAGGTGCTTAACGACGGGAAAGATGTTAATAAGGTGAAACTCACTCGAGTTCACATTTTTACTTACGAAGTGCTGTTGCTTTGTGTTGAAAGCTTAGTTATGAATTATTTATGCAGTGGCACAATATTTGAAGTGCATTAGTTTCTACCCATTTCCACACAAATCGCCTTTTTTACACTTTTTATCTAATACCTTTGGGTTTAAAAAGTTGGTGGCAAAAGAGAAAAAGGTTCAAAACATGTTTTTCTTTTTACCATTATAGATCTATTTATGGTAAAAACATTTTGTTTCAGCTGTTTATTTGTCACTAACAACACACATTGAAAATGGCGACTGAGTTCGTCTTAATTTAACACTAAAAACTTTTTAGTAAATGTTATATATTTTAGTAATAACTTTTCATTGCCCCTCGTTAGTTACTTATATCTTTCGTTAGACGGAGGAGAAAATCTGTAGTTTCCTTTCTTATCTCGAGGCACTATATTGCTCTTCCGAGATTACGAACTACGCTATCATTTAATTTGAGTTTTATCACGTTTTACAACATAAGCTAAGTGAGAGGTGGGAAACAGGATTTTGCGAGTACATCCACACCTGAGGGATTTGTTTGATTTTATGAAGAAAAACTAAGTACTTGACTCGGCTAGAAAAACAAGTTTTAGCACTTTATCAATGCTCTTCTGGTGGATAAATTGGAAGTGATTTTTGAATTGCTTTATTGCTTTTTGAATGCAGCGCAAGACGTCAGGTTGGAACGAATGCTAGAAGTGGCACTGAAGCAGGGAAAATTTGCATTTCAATTGATTTGATGTGATCACAATAAGTAACAAATAGATTTCAGTTTTCTTTATACACTGAATTATTTACAATGTAAACAATTTCTAAATGGAATTGAGGGAAATTACGTAACATTTTTAGTTTAAGGCTACAATGTCTTGGTTTTGAGCATTCTTCTGAGTGAAACTTTTGGAAGTTATCTATCTCTTTCTTAAACTACTAAATATAATATTGACACTACAAATACATATTTACACGAAACACACATCTGGCTTATCAAGCATCTCTTTTGTTCTATTTTAAATGACAGCTTGAGCGATATCATCGACATTTTATCTCTATGAATGATAAACAAACCACTTTAACTCCAACTTTGAACCAAACAGGTTAAAATGGAGACTTGTCATACAAGTTATGATCAATAAAAAATAATAAATAGACAGCCAAGGAAGTACTATAATGTTGCTTCAATATTTCTTTTGGTATTTCTAGAGGTTATAAATTTACTTCCGTTGTTGAAATTTTGCAAAGGTAATACGTTTGCACATTGAAATTGGTGTCCTTTTCACCGCAGTTTGCGGATTTTGTTAGGAAAGAAGCAAAAAGAAGAGAAAAGAGCTTTTTTCTCACGTTATCTTTCGAAACAGCACTCTGGCTTCAGGTTTCTTCCTTTTTTTTGTGTGTGTGTGTATTTTTACTTCTCTTTTCTTTGCTTCCACCGTTAGGAATATCTCGAGGTCATCAATCTCGCAAAGGAAGGGACAGGTCAGGACAGCAAAGTAGTAATTGACTCTCTTTGTCATGGCAACGTGGACCAATCCTGTGAAGTGTACTAAACTACATACCGATGTCGTTTGAAATTTAATTCATCAATCAAATTGTGCTGAAACTTGTAGGACGTCTCTGATCATCGATTGATTTTTCGCAGTTGCACAGACGTCCAATTTGTTCTCTTCGGATTTGATGATGCTGTGAACTCCGTTTTCAACAAAAAAAATGTTGGGATTATAAATTGGAGTCTCTAGAAAAAGAGTTTTTGTGCGATTTACTGAACTTTTCGTAAAAATTGCAGCAACGTCAATAGTAATTAACGTTTTATGGTGATTTAATGAGTCAATAATCAATAATTACCATTTTACACAGCAGAAAAAATATGGCAACAAATTTCTTTTGTCCTTTTTCCTTATTTCCAGTTTGTTGATGAAATGCGAGTTGATTGAAGTTGATCGATTCTTCCATTACAAAGCTTAGAGGTTTTGGTCAGTTGAAACCCAAGTGAGAACAACACGGTCTAATCATTCTGAAGTTAGTTGCTGAAGAAAACATTGAGCTAGTTTTTCTGTTTCAACTGTTTTTGTACGAGCAGCGAAAACAAAATTAATGGCTGAGCGTTAAGTAATGGAAAGTCAGTTTTCTGCCATTTTTTATCTTTGAATTATTTTTTTCTCTTTTTTTTTTTTTGTTTGTTGCATGGAACGGATATGAGAAAATGTAGGTTTAAAATGGTGATGTATTAGTCTGTCCACACACCCAATCACTGGTTTTCTTTTTCTCGTTGTCAGTTGGGAGGGCAAGGTGGCCATGACAAGATGAGGGTGTGTTGGGAGTGAGTGTGACGAATCCTTCTCCTTTGTGACAGCTGATCATTCTTTAGAGCTAGGCATCAGTGCTTTGGTCCAATCACAGTACTGTGTGAATTGTGGGATTGCGGCTTCCAATTTGATGAGTTGTGCAGAGAAGAGGACACATTGGAATGAACCTGAGATTCCTTAAAAGTCAAGCACATTTATCAGCTCTAATGGAATCCTCCTTTTTATATGAAAGGAAATGTGAGGGGGAAAAAAAGAAGTGATGATCTTGAATCAAAATAAGAGACCTGTTGCTCATTTCTTAATCCTGATGTTGATGTTGTTAAATTCTGGTCAATTGCTTTTCTGAGTTTTAAGTGTCTTAAGTGGTATATCTACTCTTGAGAGTTCTTCACTTTTTTTTTAAACTTTTTTTTTATTTTGATAAAGAAAAAATGGGAAATTTTTTATAGCTTTATAGTACTTAAAGTCTTCATCTTGACACAGCACTTTTTCCGCTACATACTTCAAGGAATGACAAGTTTCTTACGACGTTGATGAAAACATTTTCTCGTCGCCTTTGTGTTTGACTAAGGTTAAATCGAGTGCTACAAATTACTAAGTGTAACTCGACTCGTATAAATCATGTCTGCACTTATTTTCACACTTATTTTCACTCGCAATATGCTTTTCATTATTTATAGGGAAAGTGCAATAAATTAATTTTTAATGATTCAGTGCAATATTAATGTTTGGTCGTGATGTCAAACACTGATTCTTGACAAAGACAAATAATTGCACTTTGAGTTATTTACTTTTTGATTTTTTTTATGATGAGTGTAAGATCATTTTAAAAGCTTAATGTTTTCTTTCTCGAGTTAAGTGATTTAGCTCTTCACTGCTCATTGACCCATTAAAACATAAAATATAAATGAAAATAAAAGTTAAATGGTTCGGAATCGACTTGCGACTTGGCCAGAAACTTTTAGTTTAAATAGTTTCTACTTATTTTCGACGTGAGTTGTCATTTATTGACTACTTGATGTGAAATGTGAAATAAGATTAAATTCCACCAAAGACTCCTTCTGGTGCACCGAAACGAGTTTGTTCAAGGCCTAATCTCTTTTCAGTTGTTTCAATCGGCGCTTTAATCAATTGATTCTAGATGGAGCTTTTCTTTAGGGACGCTTTCTGTTTGTTTACTTTATTGAAATTTTTACTCATGTTTAACATTACCATACGAGTAAGATAAATATCGTTTAAGATTAATTCATTGACTGCTGTATACAAGACATCTATCAAAAGGTAGGGAGCACGCAACATCCGTCTCTTTGATGGATAACGGCAGCAATTTGCATGCGCAGTATTTATTGTTCTTGTAAAATGAAAATTTTGCAACTCGTAGATAAAGTTGCAACTGCATCCTTTCAGAAATAGGCGAGATTTTGATAAATGGCAAATCATTCGTGCGAAATTGATTTTCGCCTTGGCCTGCTTCTGTTAACCCGACTTGGTGTGGGGGGGTCACTCGGTTTAAATTCGATACAGATTTCTTTTGAATGCAAAATTTCTTGGGCGGGAGATGAGTAAATGACGTCAGCAACTCCTTTTAACTCAACATCGAACCTCGTTTCAATTGTTAAGCCGTTAATGGTGTCATTTAAATGGATCCAACATCAAGGATTTTCTTTCAGTGACGTAAGAACGATTGTTATTAAAGACGGTTTTATTCGAAAGAATATTTTCAAAATTCAAAAATAACTTGAAGTAATGCAACGCTTCATGCATTAGGCAACAAACTAAATCTCGTTTTGATTTGACGGAAATTGGTTTAGATGTGTTGGAGCTAACGTTTTAACCCATTCCTTTTTATCTCTTTTACTTGTTTAAATGACTCAGTCGCGTGCCAATTGTGAAATCTCAATAAAAAAAAGGCAAAGGAAGTGGCAAATCTTCCAATATGGGATCTCATTTTGTTTTCGTATTGATCCACGGCCATCTTTAAGCATTGATGTGCAGTGCAAGTGAGAAATGAAGTTAGCGAGCAAATTATTCATGACCCACCCTTCGTCAACTATTTATGAAACGAGATTAATGACGAAACTTCACATTGTAAAAATAATGCCAAAGTTTCATTACGTGGCTTCCCCATTAATCCGAGCGTGTTGATCGAGGCACGGATTTACAGCGCGAAATTAGTAAATAATTATTCCGCTTTATTTCCTCTGGGTGAGGTTAAGACTAAATTAAAACGGGATTTTATGTTTTATAAAAAATAAAACAAATATTGTTATTGTCTTTTCTCTTCATTCTGGATGAAATTGGATACGTTTTACACTTGGGATGTTTTGTCATTTTTCTTGGCTTGGGTCGTTGTAAATACTTAATCTTTTCGCGGTGAAATCTGATGCTCGCATCACAAAAGTTTGTAGATTTTTATTTACCGCTTGCAATGTAAATAAAATTGGAAATAAGTTTTGCCGCTGTAAGGGGATTTCGTGCGCTTGTCGGTTTGTTTGTAAGAACTCGTCACTCACAGAACCAAAAAATCTCTTAAGGGAACGAATTTTAATGAAGTTGTGAAGAGAAATAAATTACTCATTGAATGATGTTTATTATATAAGCGGGGAAAATCACGTTTAAAGATATCATGTATTTATCAAGGTCATCTTCATCCAAAAGTTTTGTAAGATGCTTTGAGATGAAAGTAGGGTTTTCATACTGAACTCACGTAAGTTATTTAAATATCTGTCTAAAAATAGTGGTGAATATATATGATAAGGGTCACATCACAATGGCCATAGCTGAAACTCGATCAATTGAATATTTAAACTTCTCGTAAAAACACGGCTTGCCGCGTAAGCCACGCAGATGTTTTTTACTGATACTTTCCGTGTGGCAGAGAGCCGTTAACAGTGCATAGGTAATTAGCTTGGATCATGCTCTGGTGACACTTAAGCGAATAAATTTTCTTTGTGAATTTTACAGCGGTAGTAAACTGCGCACTATAAACACTAAGCTATTACGAAATTTGATTTATTATATTTGAAACGCGTAATTTGAAAGTAAAATACGGTATTTAGTTATACACTTATAAATTAAATTAATCGACGACATTTAGTGACATTTTTTGATTACCTAAAAAACGTTTTGATTACATGACGTTGTTAGACGCTGTTATAAAACGCTATCTTGTAGGATCAAATATCATATAATGCCGTTATTTATAACTATTAAGCCGGTGTATTATAAACTGATGAAACGAAATCCTTGCAAGTGACATTTTAAAGTCTTGCTCATTTCAGAGGATCATAAATTCGTTTCAAAAAATTACAAGCTTTAATTAGAAAATAAATTAAAACCTCGACTTAAAAATTTGCTTCTCAGCAATGCACCTTTTATTTATTGAAGCCAACTTTCAGGCGGAGCTTTGTTTACATTTTCCTTATAATTTAATTTTACTTTCTTTCTTAATAATACCCTTACCGTATTATTTTCTCATTTTCAGTCACTTAAAAAGTGTGACCTGGTGCAATGTTCATGAAACGTTATTCTAGCGACTTTCACAGAGTGAAACTTGTAATACAGTAGATATTCCCTTTTAGCTTCTTAACTTCATTACGGAACGAGCAAATAAGAACTTGACCACCGTGATTTTCAATTACTAGTCTAACGAAACCTTTTTTTTCCCGTTACGGTTATCATGTGTCCACAACTCGGTCAACGGAAATTAATTAGGTAACACGAGATGAGTTGCAGGTATTGGGGACCTTCATGTTTGATGAGCGCAATAACGAGAGCACACACTTGATTATGTGTTGATGTATGGCTGAATGAAATTACACGTGACCAGGAGCAAAATTCCGTACAGGTAATTTTGTCATGTGGAATTTAGACAACGAGCTCGTTAAATGGGTCACAAAACGGGACTCGGGCGATTCGTTATGAAAATATAATCAAACATGTCACCTTTTTTTGACGTCTCGTAATGATCTCAATTGAAATTCAAGCTGATGAACAAGAAACGGAGAAAATATAGGGAAAATATAATATTTTTTTCAAAGGTTTAACGCTAAAAAATGAAAAATTACCGTAAAAATTTTAGAATTGTAGAAATTGACGTTTTTGAAAGTATTAATGCGTGTACGTTTAGAAAAGTTTCGTGCTTCGATAAATGAATTTATACGAGGCACATTAAGAAGACTAATGTATTTTTATTATTTTCTAATACGAATTAATGCGACTTGACGATTTATGAATGCGTGTCAGTGGAAATAGATTAAAAAGGGAACTGCTAAAAATAAGTTATTTTTCACGCTACAGTCTTAGCGGATGAGAAATTGTAAGTCTAACTCGCGTCACATAAATTATGCAGTGAATTTACGACCTTAACTTCTGTATTAATAATAGAAGCGAATTAGTTTTTAGACGTGGTTTGGGAAACGGGGTTAAAAGCTGTTGTTTCGACGGTTCGAAATAAAGGGAATAGCTGCTTAATTGGCAAGCAGCTATTTGTTTGATTATGTGCCTAATGAAAAGTAATTGAGCTGCAATCGCCCCGTTTCCCCCGGTGACGCACTAAAGCACACAATGTGAGCAACATTATCAAACTGCCAACCGGAAATAGAAAATACCGCTATCCATCTCTAATAACTGTATTTAGCATTTCTTTTATTAAAAACGTTAATTGAATTTCTTTCAATTAAATTTGTGAAATTACAATTATAATTGGCAAAAGTTTGTTTTCATTTTACTCTGTGTAAATCTTTTCATCGCTTTGATGAGATTCGCTTTATTTTCGCGGTAAAAAGGGAAGGAAATGAAAAAAATTGCCAAGTTTTATTTCTTTTCTTTGATGGGTATTGTATGGTAAGATTAATGAGATTTTTTTTTTTTTTTTTTTTTGGGCTGGCGGTGTGTGATTTTGTAATTTAATAAATGCCTTGGAATTGATATTATCGATTAATCCGCTGGGACTCATTTGTGATTTATACATTTGCTGTTTGCACTATATTGTGATTTATATTAAAGATAAGCTTAAGAGCGAAGATGAAGATTCGCACCGGCCACATGATGACGGTGGGTCTCCATGGAACTTGATCATTTGTCTGTGTGCTCATAAATCCGAAAACCTGTGACAGTTCGCTCTCTCTGTGTGTTTGGGTTCTAAATATAGAATAGCACTTTGGTTTACAGTAATCACGATGGCCCTATTGGGTCGTATTACGTGTTTTTTCGTGTTTTGCAAGGAAAATAAACACGAAAAATAAAGAAGAAAATGTTGTTTAGGTGTATAAAAGTGTTTAAAGTTGATTTGTAAAATGTTATTTTCTTAAAATTAAAAAAGAAAAAAAAAATCGATAACATAGTTGTGATGATATCGAATTTTAGAGAGAAACAAGGAACATTTTGAATATTTTAAATTAGGTAAATGGAATTTTTTTTTAAATCAAATCTTAATAAAATTAAAAGGTAACAATTAAAGATGAAAGTGATGTTCATACCTGAGGTAGGGGTTTACAACAAAGATGAGCGGACTGGTATTTGGCCGTGGCAGCTTTCACCGCAGACAGCAGTTGAATGTGGCACGCGCACACGCGGCTGTAAAAGCCCGACAGGTGGCACTTCCCCATCAACTGTCAACTAGTTTTGCCAGCAGAGTGCAAGACCAGTGGGTTCAAAGGAGATTATCATTTTTTAGTTTTATACTACCGAGTAAAACTTTTGTTTTAATTCTTTTGTTTTATTTTTCATTTGAAGTCGGGAATTAAAACTGAAAAAATATTAAAAAATAAAAAATGCATTAGCAAGGGTCGCACAAAAGGACAAGGTTTTTTTAGTTGCACGTTTCGGTCATTTGTTACTTTACCTTTAGTGTAGTTGAAATGATAAAAATGCTTTGTTTTAATGGTGCGATTGTGGGTGGTTTTTAAATAGAAAGGATCATTAGGCTAACAAGGTAGACACGTTAAGGCTGGCGGAGATAAATAGACTGAAGGGCAGCGAGGTTTTTCTCCCTTTTAATATGGATTTGGTTTGGTTGCGAGTTAATAGGAGGAGAAACAAAAACACAACATCAATCATCACTGATGGCTGCATCTATTCGATTCTAACGCATTTTTATCAATTCTCTTTTATTGGATAAAAAAAATAGGAAAATAATTTTTATTTTTTTTATGAAATGAGTGTGGTTTATAATTTGTTGTGTAGAATTTAATTTGATGAAAGATATTGGAAACGTTTTATAATATTGCAATATATTGCGAGGTAATAGGGTATTACTAGGCTTAATTTTTCATCTTCCGGTTTCTTAACGCGCCTAGATGCGTTGAAGAGTTAAATTCGGAAAATAGAGCTGCAAAGTGTTTGTAGCTTCCGGCTGACATTTATAAGATTGCTCAAATGGGTTTTTCTTTTTAATAGGCCCCATCTTGATTTTTTTTTTCTTTTAAAGAAATGGTTTGTTTACCCTTAAGGTCCTAAGTCTCATTTCCGAACTGCTTTGGATAAAGAGCAGAGGATGTAGATGCGTGCAGGGAAAAGGAGGAGTCCTTTTCTTACTAGCTGCAATGCAAAAGCACCAAATGAAAGTGTGATTACGTATAAAGGAGTTTGAAGAAAACGTTGAAATGGATGAAGTAAAGTGGATATCATTTGCTCGAGAAAGTTGCTGTCGTTGAATGAAAAGGTCTTTTTTTTTTCTTTTTTTTTTTTTGGTTGGAGAAAGGTGTGTGGGCGACATTTATGCGATGATTGGATATTGCAAAATTGACTGACGGGCTGATCAATCATTTTAAAGAGTTTTCCATTACAAAAAAGTTGTGGTTGAATGAATTTCTTTGGAGTTGTCCGATTTTAATTAAGATTTGTAATCAGCAGCAATGGCAAATTGACTGCAATTACAAATTGTTTTTTGATGGTTATCATTGAAAACAATTAAGAATTAAGACTGAAATACTGTATTTCGCCATTCATTGATCAGAATTTAGACGACTTATACATGCATCGATTTCAAAAAGATGAATAAAACAATACATCACGTTTGAATTTTGATGTATTTAGATCACGGAGAAATTTTATTTCGTAAATGCACACATTTCGTTGTTATAACTTCAGTACTGCTACTTACATAAAAAAAAACTTAAATTTTTTGAAACAATATTTTACCTCCAAATTCAATTATCTGGCTATAAAATTACAAAATATGCTGTCCTCGAACGAACAATCAGTAAATCATTATCAAAAGACCTAAAACCACATGTAAAAACCCATTTTCATGCGTATAAACTTAAAAATTCTTTTGTTCTGCAAAAATCCTTGACTAGGAATTGCACAAAGGAAACAAATGTGAGAACTACTTGTATATAGTGAGTGACCTTGCGTGTCGTTGCAAAAATGAAAATGAGGAGGTCGACATTATAATTCCTCTAAATCTCCATAGAAAGAGGCGACTACAATATGAAGCAATTAACAACTTAACGCTGCACTTTTCCGTTTGGAAATTACCTGTTTACCTTATTGCGATTCCCTGTTTCACTGCCACTGCAACTACACATGTTAACTCGCTCCAAAAAACACGTCAGTTGTAATAAGACTCCTTCTTTGCTACTTAGATGCTTTGAAGGCAATCAGTAGAAAGAATAAACGTTTTGCTGTCACCTGTCATCAGAGTGGGAAACTAGTCTCGTGACAACGGTTCTGACTTGCCACTTGTGTGTGTGCAATCAATGAAACCCAGTATTTGTTATCTGTACAATACATCAAGAGGACATTGAAGGAGAAAATCCACTAAAGTGCAACTTTAACTGTAGACATCAACTGATACAGCAAAAGTTCCGTATTGCCAGTCGAAATACCCGGAAGTTGTTTCAGTAGATCACTTTAATTTTACGGTGATAAAAAGTTTTAAGTTGCTTACTGAGGCGATGAGGCGATGAACGCTAGCTGTTTGTTTACTTCTGAAGGCGCAAATTGCAAAAAGAATTTTTTTTCTCTATTTTTTTTTTTTATTTTGGATTTCTTTCTTTGTAATTGTCTTTTTTTCATCTTTTTCTTTCTTGTCTTCTCTTTGATGGGCTTTCACTTGAGTAAACATGAACCTTTTCGAGCCGCATCTGCTTTTCTTCTCACAGATTTCTCACTTTGCGTCTACCTTGTGGTTGATGTTTCAACCTAACTTGGATGACTTTACAGATTTATTATCAGAGTTTAATGATTGATCATTTTTCTTTCCTATTTTTTGCTGCCATTTAATCGACAATAAAATCTTTTTTCCATTACCAAAAAAAAATAAATTTAAAAAAGAAATTAATGGAGTTTAAATCAATAACATGCAATGTTGGCATTTTTCATTTCGTGACATTAATTTAAATGCAGACATTTTACATGCCATTATTTTCAATTTCGTGTTTGTTTGTTTTTTGTTTTTTTAATACTTTTTTTTACATAAACAATTAACAAATGTAATTAATTGTGACATCTATGACTATTTCCGCTTAAGTTGCTACACATATATGCAAGGTAAACAAGAAACAGACGTCTTTTTTGTCACGAGATTTTATTTATTTAAACGTGCACAACATAATCCTGAATCTCTTTTGAATAAATTAAAAAAAAAATAAAAATAAAGCGAAGTCAAGGGAATTTTGAAGATTGCCAAGCCATGAAATTTATAATTAACGGGCTGTGAGAATTGTCACACATGCGAACAAATCCAAGGGCTTTGCCGCAACAGAATTGCCAAATCTAGAGCTAAACGTCGCAATAATGACTGCAATTTGTGAATCTCCCACATCGCTGGTTGAATAAATAAAAAATACAAAAAAAAAAAAAAAAAGATTTTATTTTCTTTTTTAAAAGTTTGAATTTTATGTCAAGGATTTGCATTACAAATGTAATCGCACGAGTTTATCATTGAACATGCAAATAAAGATGCGTCGATAGCAAAAGGAGAAACAGAAATACAAATGAAATGGGTGTGTGGTCTCGACTTGCAGGGTCATAACGTGATATTAACTCACGATTGACGTTAGTTACTGTATCGAAGGTGATTATTAGACGAAAGTAAAGTAAGTTATGAAAATAAGGGGATGGAGACTGAATGTTGTGAGGTCGCATGCAAGTGGAGAGAGATGGCCGGTAAAGCACGAATAAAATGACTCGACCACGCAAGGTCAATGTAATAGAGCGAGGGCGGGGGAAAATGGCTTGAGGCGGCGTTTAAAACAGGTTCCACGAAAGTGAGTGGGACAGCAGCGCCTCCTGGTTCACGGGTCGGTCACTTGCTTGACGCCTCCTCCTTTAAAGGCGGGCTTCCTTGCATTTTGCCACATTCTCGGTATAGTCCTCCAACATGAAACAGTGCACCTCGCTCAGGTGGTTAGTTCAGCTGTTACTTACTATTCAACTTCTTGCAGGTAAAAGAAAATTTCATTTTTAGGGATTTTTAAAATTATTTTTATTGGTTTTGGAATTTAATTTTTTTTTTTTTTTTTTGTATTTATTTATTTTATTTAAATTTTTATTCCTGCGTTTCTGTGGCGAAACAGGAAATGTAAAATCGTGAGTTTTTGATAATGCAAGAAGAATTGAGCAATTAATAATCCCTCTTTTTTAAAAACCACAACATTTCAACATTTTATCATATTTTAATGCTTAATTGAGCCATTTCTTGCTCTAATTGCATAAAAACAATAAACATCTGTCAAAACAAGCGATTTCTAAGCATGATAAAGTATTATTTCCTTATAAAACTTCTTTATATTCATACATATGGGAATTTAAAACATAATAATTAACCTTGCCCAAAGGAAGGTGAAGATTTCAGTCATTAGACTTCTTATATACAGTACAATTTTTTCCCCACTTACACACTTAAACAAGATCTTATCTCCCATTCTCCCTATCTAAATAGGTCTAACTAAAAAGTTTTCACTGGTACGAATTAGCCTTATAAACGTACTTAGAGAAATTAATTACCTGTGAAATTACATAGTAACTTCTTAAAAAAGCATTGAACCTTTCACACTTTTTCTTGTAACTTAAGAGTAAAATCTGGGGAAATTGTTTACTGGGACATTAAAAATGTACTAAATGATGATGATGAGGATGTTAATCAAACTTTTATTTCCCTTATAACTGCGATCAGGATGAACGAACTAAGAAAGGTGTAATAACAAACAAAGTGCTGTGTCTTGCTTGCATTGAGCTGGCACCAGAGGGCGATAACCTTTTTCTTGTTATGTATGCATTTCGAAGAAACTTGTTCCACTGAAGAAAGAAAGTAGTACCGTAGTATTTGATCAAATTGTACTGTTTGTTTGTTTGTTTGCGTTGCTTTCACGCTTTGATTGCAACTCTTTGAGCACAACCCACACTTGACACAGTAACCAGCAAAACAAATATGTAGAGAAAAGGTGCATTGTTCTACATTGCGCGGAAATGATTTGGGAACTTTCCCAACAGAGTTAAATAGTTAGTATTGTATTGTTTTGTGTTATAATTTCAAAATAATTATTTCGTGTTGGTTTGTTTGTTTGTTGTGATGCAATCTTGGGGTTAAAGGTTTTAACCTGATGGTCCCTTGAGAAGGAATTTTGTGGGTGGATGAGCAAAGAGAAAGTAGGTTTGCTAAAAATGCGTTCTATTTCAACGTCCTACTAAACCATGGCTTGTCCTTAACCTATTAAAATGAGTTTTGTTTTTTCGAATGTGAAAATGAGTCTATTCATCAGTCAAAAAACGACACACGCCCACGAATAAACATGTTCAACAAATTATCGTGGCGCGCTTCTAACCTATTAATTTCTGTCGAATTAAATTCTGTCATTACATGATTTCGTCATTTCACTTAATTAAATTAGTAAGATTAAGCAAAGATGTAAATTTTAGATAAGAATGAAGCGTTCCTTTCGGTTTAAAAATGTCAAGGATCTTTTATAAAACAGGAAATCAAGCAAATTTTGTTATTCGTTGTTATTTTATTGATTTAAAAATATATTTTGATTAAAATCAACGTAAATTAATTAAAATACGGTAACAGACAATTGCAGTAGCGACGCCAATCACAACGGGTAAACCAACCTTTAATGATTTATTCTTAAATATCAATATTATGAAATTACATAAATTTCCATTAATGACTCGTGATTTGTAAATCCGTGCAAATTCCCTCTCGAGTCAATAAACCGCTCGGAAATTGCTCACTACGCCATAGCGGTGGACTCTGCAATTACGCAACGATGTGGGCGCGGGAGTTTGATCGCTTACAACCATATTAGACCGATTTATAATGGAAAATAATCATCTTGTCACTATTGTTCAATGTCTTCGACAATATTGCACACACACCTGGATCGATAAAGTCATTTTACATACACAAAGTCATTTTTCATCACAGTCAATTCTTGGGCTAAAAAAAATTAATTTTTTATTGCCCTAATCTTTGCATAATTCACGAAGACTTTGATACGACACATGTCCAAATATTTTCTTTTTATTAAACTTTCAATGCTTTAAGACATTTTTTGTGTCTGCAGCTCTCTGCTACTCCATCGACGCTGCTGACAGCTCACCAATATCTTCAACAAATCATCCGAGCTCGGACTCATCGGGACACACCCTCTCAGTCTCAACTTCATCATCCGCGAATGACGAAGACGAATCTGCCAATGCCATCTGGACTGATGAGAAACGAGTGACTGAAACAACTCGCAGTCGAGCTCTTTCTCCGTCTTTCCGGTCTCAACCCGTGGGCAGATGGTGCTTGGATTGCATTTGTCAGGTATTTATTCTCTTTTTTCCCATGTATCGATTGGGAATTTTGCATCGCGTCAAGGGCGCGGAGAGCAGAAAAGAAACGAGATTTATTTGCTTCGTTCAAGGCCAGCAGCGGGTGCGAAGTCAGTGGTTGCGAAGGAGGATTTTGTGGTCCATATAAAATTTCAAGGGAGTATTGGATTGATGCCGGTCGACCCGGATTTTATGTGCCTGGTGATCCCAGAGGTGAGTGATGTGCTGTGGGATGTTTATACGTTATGGTAATTTAAATGTTGATATTTTTTTTTTTATGTACAGCTTTTTTTGCGTGTGGCGTCAACAAAACTTGCGCAGAGCAGACTATTCAGAATTATATGAGCCTGTTTAGAAGAGATTGTAACGCAGATGGTCAAATTGACTGCTGGGATTTTGCACGGATCCATTTAGCAGGTCCAGCCAATTGCAGAGCCAATTGGATCGACAATACTCCATTTTGGGACAAGTTTGTCGAGTGCCAAGAGGAATTGGAAGCAGTGCGACCTGTCAATAATGGTATTTTTATGTGGGGAATGGAAACTGGAGTTTAGAAGTTTACATTGCTGACAATCACATTCGGACGATGCGAGAATAATTTTGTTTACGATATAAATCTGGGGGCGGATTTACTAAACTATAGCGACAGTCGTTAAATTCACGAGAAATATTTTGTCGTTGTTTTTGTCGTATTCACAAAATAATTTTTCCGTCGTTGTTTCTCTCGTTACCGACTAAACTTTTCTTGTAAATTAACGATATGGTGCAAGGTGAGAAACAACGATGGAAAACAAAAACTATTTAGTGAATACGACAAAAACAATCTGTCGTAAATTAATGACAAATTGTCGATTGTCGCTAAATCTCATTGAATCCGCTCTCATGTCTTTTTCTAAACATAATGCTTTTAACCTCACCGTAGGTAATAGCTGTTAGAATTACGATCATTTTGTTTTATCTCAAAGCTTTTACTGACGTTTTTGAGTTGGCCTTAAAGTGCTCGGTGTGACACTAAAATTTCACTATATCAGCAAGTATTATTTCCTCCGGGGGTGTTTTGGTGTGGCTATTTACATTTTGTGCGAACCGCCCTTGTTTTAACTCTTTTATCTTTATTTTTGTTGTCTAAAGGTCAGTCCGCAACATCGTCAGCTTTTGTTCGCCCATCACCTGTAAGTGGGTCGTCGACATTCCCCGCCGCGACAGTAGGTGGCGTTGAATCAGGAAGTGAATTCGAAACGACTTTGGTTGCCGAAACGGCGGACGTTGCTCCCACGATAACCCACGTGAGAGAGGAAGAGGAGGACTCAGTGTCCCGTTCGTGTCTCGATTGCATATTTCAGGTAGGAAATGGAATGAGAACGGAAAGTGAGTTGTAATTAATTGAAAATTACTAAATTTGAGTTTGAATTGATATCTAATTAATAGCAGGAAATGAAGTTTGCGGTTGCAAATTGCGTGGCGTGTTTGATAGTGTTCAAGCACAAAACGAAGGCGTTCTTAAATTAATTTTTCAGTTTTTCTTCAATTAAAGAGAAAGAAATTTGCATAACTGCATAAATCGATTATTTTTTTTCCTTATTAATTGTAATTGTTTGATGTTTTCACACAAGTTTTAATTTAAATTGCAATTTTTTATTTTTTTAAATTCATAAAATTTATGGGAAAAGAAGTAAAGAAAGGAATATCCTTGAAATGAAAATGAAGGTCTAAATATTGATAGACTCTCTAAATATTAAAGTGTTTGTACTTTGCTCCCAAGGGAAGTTAAAACACGATTTGCTACTTTAAAAGCAAACGATTAGATCTGTTAGCTTGTCGTTTCATTTAACAAAATTGATGCGAATAGAAAATTGCATTATAATTAAACGCAAAGTTGATAAATAAATCGGGGAATTGGGAATTAAACTTTTGAATTTTGTTTTGACTTGTGTTGTGTTTTTAAAATTCTGCTTAAAAATTTTTCTTGTTTTCAATTAAAAGGTTGTAACTGGATGTGATCAATCGAGATGTTCTGCTACGACAGTTAACGACCCATATCAAATTTCTTTGGGTTATTGGGTGGACGCAGGTCGACCGTGGTCTAAGAAACGTCAAGGATCTAATGGTAAGTGCTTATTTTCACGTTCATTAGTTTTCTAAAGGTATTAATAGTGATGTGATGATGATGATAGAATTTTTCTCTCCATTAAAGCTGAAGTAAAACTAGAACCTTAGGAAATGTTTCATTTGATGGTCAGCTGAACACTTTTCTTGTAGCATTCAGTACTGGTCTGCTGGCATCAGCACCATTAACTACGATTTATGTCTTTAGGTCGTTCTCAAGAATTTCTAACCAAGCAACCACAACAAGTGAAATTATTCATCTGTCTCTTTTTTTAAAAAAAAAGAGTTGAATTAAGAGTTGTAATTTATGTACATTGTGGTAAAGCCGTATTTAAGGGGTATCATGAAGAACTTGGTAAACAAATGAGGAATTGTTGTGAGGAAAAACACTTGCATCGTGTATATCCGGGAATAATTAGAGGAAATGCGGTTAGTCCAGTCTAACAGGCAATTTTAATGTTTTTATGTTTTTATAACTGTCAAACTGGATCAAATCAGGTGAACTTTTTAATCTGACTATCAAATGAAAATACTTGTTTCTAAGAACTCGGCTTTAAGTGGTTTTTTAATTTTTTTCATGGCATTACGGATTTAAATAGCAGAATGACATCAACAAACAACAAGTTTTTTTTTATGTCTTTATTGCCATCTGAAATCTGACTTTTCAACAAGTGTAAACTTTTATTGAGCGCAGTTAATGAAGAACAGATTTGGATATAGTCCAAATGGCAGTAATGGCACTGTAAAGTATCTTCCTGCAACTTCTTAATGAACTATAAATTAAGAGCGTCAGTTTACTGCGCCCTAGAATTTTGCTCCAAACAGTCGATATCTGCTT
Organism: Geophilus truncorum; assembly: GCA_034695745.1. Taxonomy (NCBI): domain Eukaryota; kingdom Metazoa; phylum Arthropoda; class Chilopoda; order Geophilomorpha; family Geophilidae; genus Geophilus; species Geophilus truncorum. The sequence continues at coordinate 21,920 of JAQFZP010000097.1, read as the reverse complement.
ACGACAACTTAATGGCAAAATCTTGTTTAAAAACAAAAAACCTCACATTAATTTGTTTAATAATTTCAGCTTCTGTTTTGAATATCTCGCCATCTACCGTCAAAATACAAAAACTCCCAAACTTCTTACTTTTACATTATTCTTGTATATTTAAAAATAGATTTCCATTCGTGCGCCAGGAACAAATCGTGCGCCGAACAAACGATCCGAAACTACATGCGGAAATTCGGTCGCGATTGCAACAAAGACGGCGTCATCAACTGCCTCGATTTCGCTCGCATCCACAAAGCAGGGCCTTATGCGTGCGACGCTTTGTGGCTCGAATCTCATAACTTCCTGACTAAGATAAAGCGCTGCTGGAGCAAATGGGCTGCATCACCCACTGAGAATCTCATCAAACACGGGGTCACAAACAGCGACTTCGCTGATACGAGGACGACGCCAAAACCCATCTGGCAAACCCAATGGGTCAAGGCTCCATTGATCGTCACCGCCGATCCCGCCGTTAATAAACAAACCCCGAACCATCATTTTTCTCCTCTCGAAGAACCTTTTACCCACTTTCCGAGACCCAACCCGACAGATAATTTGCCCAACAACGCGATTCCCATCTCCGCGTGGAGGGGGTCGGAGTCCCCTGGTGGGCAAAATTGGACTTCGACGCCGCTCAAGGTGGCTTTTACGCCGACTAAAGAGCCCGGAAGACTCAACTCTAAACATCCTGATGAAATCGTTACGCCGCCATTGTCAACTGCGCAAGCAATTAGAGTCACACATCGACTTCCGGTTGAGCAGGTTCCTCGCTTGGTAGACTTTAATTGTATGAGGTGTTTGTGCGAGGTAAGTACCTATTTACCTTTCCGATTGCACTTTTACTATTTATTTTTTTATTTTTGTGTGAATTAGGCGAGTAGCGGGTGTGAGGAAAGAGTTTGTGCGTTCGGATTGTGCGGTCCTTATCAAATATCGCGAGAATATTGGGATAAGGCGGATTTGGCAAGTGTGTTACAACCGGGAGAAATTGAAGGTGTGATTTTTGATTTTTTTTAATAGTTATTTTGTTTGTTTTGATTTGGAGGATTCTGTAACCTTGGAGAGTTGTTTTGTTTATGGTACTGTAGGTTTACCCGCCTTTATTTCCTGTTATTTTTGATAATTTATGTGTTCATTTGAAGGTGAGGTCGTAGAAAAAAGATGTAAATATTTATTCTTTGTTTTTTAATGTTTTGAGTTGGGAGTTTTTATTTGAGAATTTATTAAATGGTTTTTCATGATTGAAATTTAGATTTAAGTGATGGAAAGAATGTTTAAGGTTTAAACAGAAACATTAAAATGCAATGCCACCTAGTTTTGAAATTTGGAAGTTTTGAAAATTCTTTGCTTGAATCAATTTATCAAACTGAAGTTATGGCAAAATAATTCTTTCTTTTATATTCTTTTTATTATCAAATTTCAATACCAGGTGGGGGGAAAGAAAATATACCTGTATCAGCAAAATTGTATACGGGTCTTTTTTCTATTTTGGTAAAAATCAATACATTACGATATTTCCTGCTACTTTCTAACTGACAAGTAAAAAAAAATTGCTTTCTTGTGAAGTGCACCTTTCCATACAAATTCAATTTTACCTCGCACTTTATCTGTATCATAAATTACAAACAAAATATAAATTTTCAAAAAACTCAAATTTAAACTTTATTCTCAAATCTCAACTTCTAATTACATTGAAATCCTTTCCAGACTTTGACGCATGTGCAACCAACAAGTCATGTTCGGAGACCGTTATCCAATTTTACATGAGCAAATTCCATCGAGATTGCGATCAGAGTGGTCACATCGATTGCGTGGACTTCGCACGTCTTCATCTCGCCGGCGCTGGACAGTGCCACGCCCAGTGGGTGGTCAGAAGCGGCGCATGGGCCAAATTCGCCGCTTGTCATGCCAGACATGCGCAGATTTCTCAGATCAGCTCGTCGGCACCTGTTGAGCAAAGTGAAGGTGAGTGAGATGTTTGCTAAACACAGTGCTGCTACATAATTGATAGTTTGATAAGCGGTAATTTTATTTCCGAGTAAATATACGGACGGCGTTTGATTAAATTTTTTTCAAACGCTATATTTAATCACGTTTCCAAGGTGATCCGTGAAATTTGTTTACAAATTTAAATCACGGTTGCGCGCTGCTCCAGCAACAACATTAGCGGCCTCATTTTACATAACATGTTCAACTTGCTAAGTAATTAAATTTATCAGCGTTTTCAATTAGGACTTTTACGTATCTAAATGCATTAAAATGGAAGTTGTTATGAATACAAACTGCGCGGTGATTTTTTTTTCGTTTCCTTGGAAAATATTATCTTAAACGACCATGAACCGGGGAAAAGTTTAATAAAAAATTGTACCCCAGTCAACAGTTGTACGTTGCAAGATGTTTTATTTTAATGAGTTTTTTTGGTAGATTTTTCAACCTTGGGTGGGTTCAGATCTGTGAAAAAAAAGATTAAAATTTTTTAATTTTTTTTTTTTTAATTTAATTTAGTGTTTATGATCTATAAATTAGCTTTCTTTAAACAAATTAAAATTTTAAAAACCAGAATATCTGAAACTTATAGATTTTTTCTTCATGTAAGGTGTAAATGGCATTTTTTGAAAATCTCATATATACTTTAAAAAAATTCTGAATTTTTAACATACATAGTTCAAAATTCTTAAAATAAGTCCTTTAAAGAATTCCAAGAACTTTGTAATAATGCTTATTAAATTTCACCAAAGAATTGATTTGGAAAACCCATTCAATGACACACAGTGTCATTTAGAGCACAACATTGTGCAACACAAAAAATATTAAGAAGTAAAAGACTGAAGATAAGGTCATGGCAATGCAAGAATTCTTGTTACGGCGGGACATTATGCAGCAACTTAATTCATATTCAAAATTCTTAAAGTTAAATGAGTTTTTAAGTATAGTATAAATGTTAAGTTATAATTAAGGAGCAATTGTTGATGATCTCACCTTGTTGTTCATTCTTCTTTTTCTCTTCTCGTTAGTGCTTTATATTGACCAACATTTAGTTTTTAGTAATTTTTACTGCTTAAGAAATTAGTTCACGCTTCCCATAGTTCCGTCTAATTGCTTAAAGGCAACAGATGGCTTATGACGTCATTAAAAGGTATAAAAGCGAGTTGCACATGAGGCGCAGATAATTGCAATGAGTTTGATGTTCATTTACGTCTTGTTCTATGTCGGTCTGGTGGTTGGAGTTGCAGGTAAACAAAGTTTTAGACGCTTGAATAACTTAATTTAGCCGAATTAGGTGAAACCGGATTAAATTTGACTTTTATATCGAGTTTAAATTTCAAATTTGGTTTTTCAGGTCAAGGGCAAGTTCCTCCTGGCCGGCGAAAACCGCCTTTCGTAATCATTCCGCCTGAAAGCGAACGCATCAAGAGCGCTGCATCGGACAGACAAGATGTCACGATACCTTTTCAAAACGGAGCACCGGAAGTGGTCATTCCGCCACTCAACAGCAACGAAGACACGCTCTTGACACCCACAAAAACCCCACCTGTGGTAGTACAAAGTTTTCCTCAACAACAACAACCGCCACCTTTTGTCGTAGTTTCGCCCGTCAATTCTAAACGTCCAGAATTTCAAGGACCGGAAGTGCCTTTTCAACCGCCATCTCAGAATAGACCTTTACGACCTCTCCAACCGGAAGTAGTGCTTCCACAAGCACAAGAAGTTGACGTGAACAGAGTTTTGGACGGAAAATGCTTCAATTGCATTTGCAGAGTAAATTATTTAAAAATATCAAATTAAATTTAAAATCAAAAATTATTAATAAAATATTTATATTACTTAGGCTAGTACGAACTGCAGCAAAGATATAACCTCGTGCGTCACAACTGGTCCAAACCAGTACTTCTGCGGCCCTTATCACATTTCCTGGGCTTATTGGGCGGACAGCGGAAAGCCCGGTGATGTCAATGGGGATCCAACAGGTAAAACGAGTTTGATACTTCCTATTTTGACTTTTTTTTTTAAATATATTTGAAAAAATTCCAGCGTTTGAACATTGTTTATTGGACACCGATTGTGCGGAAAGGTCAGTTCTTGGCTACATGTCCAAGTTTCAACGAGATTGCAACGGAGATGGCGTGATCGATTGCATAGATTTTGGCCTCATCCACAAAATGGGACCTCAGTCTTGCACCGGAGACTGGGTTTACAACACCCCCTATTGGCAGCGTTTCGTTCAATGTTGGGGATCAGGTCTTGATTTTCGGTTCAAACCGAAACCAGAAACGGGCAAGTGATGACGCATTGGGTGTGTCTATAAATATACTGAAATTAAATTGAATTGTACAGGTAAGTGAGTTACTTTGCAACAACAAAATAAATTTCTCCATACAGTTAAGTGTATTTATATCACAATTTAATTTTTCTATTTCATTTTATAAATGTATACCATACTTTTAATACATTTTTTGAGCAAATTGATAATTTGTTATGCTATTAGTAGCATTTTCCTTTTGTCTCATTGATCATGGTGAAACTGTATAAAATTATAAGCTGAATTGCTAAATATTTTATAAATATATGTTGCTATGGTTACAAACAGTTGATACTGGAGAACTGGTTTTTTGAATTTATACAAATTTTTTTATCAATTAATTAAGATAATGATTACTATTAAATTTCATTTTGGCCATTGCTTGTGGTTTTCCAGCGTGAAAGAGACTGAAATTAAAAATATCTTATTTTATTAAATATATAATAATACATAAATGAAAATAAAAAGTTATAATTATTTTTTTATATGTAATATGTATTAAATTGAGATAAAATGCAAAGAGAAGTAAGAATAAAAACAAATGACGTGACATTGATTAAATCTATACCTGATTTGGCGGTGAGTCAAAAACTTGGGTTGGTCACTTCCTGCTCCCCCATCAGATAAGGAAGAAGCGTAACGTGTGATAAGTTGGTAAATTTAATTTTACTTTTTTTTTCTCTTTACTTGGTGGGCACGGGGCTTTATGGCGTAAAATCAATTTGAGTTTGAGCAGGGCTAAGCAAAATCACGAGCCTACAAAGTAGAAGAGGTGAAGAGTTCACGTGTTGTAAGGTTTTAATATACGTTATATAAAAAGGTAAAACTGAAAGGGGAAAGTGGGTACTTAAAATCATTAATCTTCTACCAAATGTAAAAAAAAGGAAAAATTTAAAAAATCATGAAATTAAAGGTGAACTATGATTTTAATAGATGCCATTTTGTTTTCGGTGATCTCGAGGCCACCTGCGGTCGAAATTATTTATGAAATCAGTTAAATTGAAAACTTTCCAATGCTACAGGTCTATGAATAATTTAGACGTACACGTTGCAAAAAAATAAGTAATGGGGTCAAGTTTGAAATAAATTGTGCGGTTCGCAAACAAATTGCACCTAGATTTATTTATACATTTCTAAAATAAGAAATAAATAATTTGGCTGTTATGTAAATTGTAAGGTGTTATTTCTAAGAAAAAAGGCAACTTCCATGCCACACCGTAAGTCATTAGGAAAAAACATAAAAATCTAAAAAAGGAAACCAGGCAGTTTTAATGCGTTTCTTTACATAGTGACGTCAACAAAGTTATAATCAGTCGAAGACTCCTTAACGTGGGTGATGGGGTTGAAAATATAATTAAGCAACGTAAGCAAAGATGTACGTGCACGTGCTTAGCTCGGGTGTGCGTCTGAACTGCCGAAATTGATCGGGTGTAGGTCGCAAGTGATTACCACCTGCATAGGAATAGGTATTAGTTACAATAAGAAACTGTTGCAGCAAATGGTAAATAGGTAATGAAAAAAAGAAGAAAAAAAATTGAAGTGGGCGAGTGAGTGGAAACAGGACGCAGAGTGCACGAGGCAAAAAGCCAAAACGTGGGCACCGAACGCACAAAGGAAAGCGAGAAGTTTTTTTGTATACTGTTTGAAACATCTGTTTTGTGTTCGTTTTTATTAATTTTTACTTTTTTTTTATATATATAAATACAAATTTAAAACAAAATGGCAATTTGAAAAGTGGCATATACAAAAAAATATATATAAGTTGGATATCAAAAAAGTATATTATACAACAAAAAAAAACAAAACAAAAAAAATATATGTAATTTTTTTATGTGATTATTGAGTGTAAATCTCATTTGAGAATTCTTACCGACACTGTAGTTGCGGCCATTGAGTAACTTCTGTTGTTTAGAACTCGAGTTTGGTTCCACTTTCTCGAAATGTGTGCTAATACCTGTGTGAGGACGGTAAAGAATGATAAAAAATTAACATTAATGACTGTTGGTGATGGTTTCGTGACAAAAATTTACCTCGCCGTTGAAAAAACAAAAGAGACAAGCAACGCTGAGTCCCTGAAAGGGTTTAATAAGCTAATGGATCAGTTTGAACTATTTATGAGATTGTTTTTTCGTGTGTGGTTAGAATGTGGGTATCGATCGAGGTACCTGCAATGAGGTAACTATAGCAGATACGGTCTGATAGACGTCTTCGCCAGGTGAACCGGGATCGGGCCTAAAGGGCATCATTAAGAAATGCAGCCCCAGTAAGGGGATGAGGATCAAAGTTGCACGGACGGCTTTCCTGCGAACGAGTAAAATAGTGAGAATTTATGTTTACGTTTTTGTTTTGCTTTAAGGTGAAGTTTAAGTGTAAAAAATAGACACGATTTTTTTCACTTAAATATTTAGTTCAAGAAGTAATCATTTTTTAAGCGAAATGAATGTCAACAAAAAATAGTGGGGGAAAAAAAATTAAAAACTATTTTTTTTGAAAGATAATTAAACTTTGGTAATAAATCTAACTGTGGCTTGATTGAAATTTGAACTTTTTTCGAGTGTTGATTCCATGGGTTTTGCGGTTGAAGAATCACAATCAGTAGAACCCGGATAAATGCATAAATGCGTATAAAATTGAATTAATACAAAAAATAAAAAATTATTTTTGCAAAGCTTCTACAATGTTCTCTGTTTGCATTGATAAATTACCATCTATCGTGCAAATGATTTAACGGTTCAGATAAGTATTTTATGAATTTCAATCACAGTACACGTTTCAAAGTCTTTTAATTCTTCAACTGTGTAATGTAATTAACGTTAATTGATTTATCCAAAAGTTTCTATGGTAAACATGCCATGGTTATCGCATCAAAGACGTCGCTATATACGGTAAACCCTACAACAAACCTAAAATAGAAAATATTAATATTTAAGTTTCCAATAATCTATATATTTTACTATAGATTTTTAAAAACCCTTTAATTTGGATCTAGAATATTACCAATCCAAGTTTATTCCTTTTACAGAAGTTATTTTACATAACTTTTTTCATTTATAGAAAACTAGGCCTTATAAAGGTCTTGATTATAATATTTCTCGACATCCCACTTATTTATAGTAAAAAAAAAAGTAACGTCACTGAACCCATCCCTAAAATCTTCATTTCGCCACACTATTTCACGATCGTTGTCATGAAAAGTTATAAAAAACCGTTTTCCTTCGACTGAATTCCATCCATTGGCCACTTTGGAAGCGAAAGCAGTGAAGCAAAATACCTTTTTATGCGTTGTAAAAACGTTTGGGGAAAAATAACAAAAGACGCCTGAACCGACCGCATGACACCTTCCTTTTCCTCGCAATCCTCCCTCCCTTAACCCCCCCCCCTCTCCTTCCTTCCTTCATCCTCGCCCTCTTCCCTATCTTACGGAAACACCTCTATCAGAGAAAAGCGGGCATCCATAAAACGGAACAGAACGAGCTCGCCGCTCAATTGGCGACTTATTGGCCCCGGACTCCTGCTGCATGAGTAAAAGGAGCCGTGTAAGAAAAAGAACCGTAAGACGAAGGGGTCGGAATAGATAGGCTTTTCTGCTTCTTTAGGTAAAAGTGAAACGACTTGAGTAATAAGACGCAGCCGTAACTTTTTTTCCACTTCAGGAAATAATTTTTTTTTTTTAATATTTGAAATCTTACTTTGTCTGGTTAATATCAGACGATTTGACATCTCTTATCTTAGTGACGAGAACGCTCACAATGTTGATGAGGAAGATGAGGTTCACCTACGAGAGAATTAAAATGATGGAACAATTCAATTAGGATGAGTTGCAGTGAAGTTCAAAAAGGGGAGCTTTGTTTATATAACATATTTTTTTTTTTAATTTTTAAATTTTATATATTTTAAAGAGGAGTGTGGCGAAAACATAAATTATTTGTAGTTTTCATGAAACTACGGTAAATTCTTAAAGATTAAAAAAGAATTGGATTTTTAAGAACTTCCTTACGAGATTAAAAAATTCAAATTACCAACATTGAAATGCACACAGGGATGATTAGGATTAGAAGAAATGGACTCCAATCGATCCAACAACTAAAAATAAACATTTAATATGATAAAAGTTTAAAATTTCATCACTTTTCCCATGCAAATGATATATTAAAAGAGAAATTGATGCGAACGTGAGGTTTTGGCTTTGATTAAATCTGCTGAAATTAACTTACAACTCAGTGTGAGATGGAAAAGAGCCTCGAATCACACCGTAGAGGAAGGTGAAGATGGCTGGAGCCACTGTTGGTTGTAATTAAGAAGAGTGAAAACTAAGTGGATTTACACTTCATTCTTTACTCACGCCAGCCGATGATGTAAAGCCACCTCATTATAACAGTTTCGTTGACAAACGCCATGACGAGAATCGTGTGTAAATAAAGTCCTTCGCAAAACATCCAGAAATAATTACACGTAAGAAAATACTGTAGAAGCACGTGGAATATCTGACATCCCACCTGGAATTAAAGATTACAAATTTTAATTTGTTTAGGGTTAAGTGTGTCTTGTTTAACTGCGAACATCAAAAAATGTGATGGTGGGTGCGGGTTTAATCTTATTCGTGTGTGTTTGCAGAGCAGTTCATTATCTCGAGTGTAATTTGAAAATAGTTCCGGGGCTGTGAGGGTTTCATGCACAAGTGTCTCGTTAATTTACACCCAGTACGCACCTCGTTTGCCCAGAACATCTCCGTTTTATTTGTCGTCGTATACCACGCAATCCAGAAAGAATTGTTTATGATAAATGAAAGGAAGAGGTTTTTGTGGATTGTTATTCTGCAGCATCGAAGAGCTCTGAAAGTGCAGAAAATAAAAATTTATTACGGCTTTAAAAATTTAAAAGAGCAAAAACCATTGTCTTACTTGAAGTAAAAAAATATCACCATGGAAATGACCAGGGCAACAAGTGACACAGAGTATCCAGTGATGTAGTAATTTATTATTTTCTGTCGGAACTGGAAAGAATAATTGGATAAATTTACGAGGGTTGAGCAACTTTATCTAATATAACGGATATGGTGTATCTCTATATTGGAAATTCTGCAGACGCTTGTTTTCTTTGCATATCTCTTGCGCAATCTTCAATATGGCCGAGAAAGCAATAAAACTAGCTTATGGATTTCAAAATTACTGACTTTATTGTGTGTTCTGCTTCAAGTAACTCGCTAAAAGGACGGATTGGCAATATAAACGTAATTCTATTATGAAAACAAATAGCTTTGTGCATGGGAAGTTCGATTTTGCAATATGTTTCTAAATTTTGCATTTTTAAAAAGCAAACAAAGTGATTCCTTTAAGATGAATGATGAATGATTTATCAATAAAGAGATGGTTTGCTTTAATATTTGAAATGAAATTCTTAAAAAAAGAATTTTAAGGTTTCAAAGAAAACAATTCGTTGAAATTATTTTAAAAAAATTTTACCTTTAAATCTTCCACGTCGACGCACGACGTGTAATTCGACCACGTCGTGTTCGTGTCTGGATGACGAAACCACGTTCCATCTTCTAAACAGTGTTTCTGCGCAAATCCTTTATTTCATTTAAAAAAACAACCAGAAAATTGATTCGAAATTTATACAGCGAACTAATAATCGGAAACGAAGCGATCGGAAACTCACTCTTGGGGTCGAACCCCGTGATGAATGATGGACACTTGGCATAAGCCACTTGGTTCGCCTGCGTGTCGTTCCAGCAGCTCCATCCGTCGAAGGTTCCCGGACAGAACAGAGTCCCTGAGAGACATTGAATTTTTATTTCATTTTAAAATCACATTTAACCAACTGACCATTCAACTCATGTCTGGTGTTTTCCTGCAACTGGATTTTGCACTGCTCTTCGGCCAAACTGATGTTTTGTAGAATATCAGAATCGAGCGACGAATTCATTTTCTCGCCCTGCCAAATATCAAATAAACCGCGACTCAACGTGAGAAGAAAATTCTTATTCTATTTTGACACGCAAAATTTCGATCCGTTTCATTGAATATTGGAGTCACGTTTCGCTCGCTTGTTTCTCTCAGGCTTTCGCGCTTCATTTACATTGGAGTCGTATCGTTCACGTTCACATTACTGTTCACAGCTGATGTTTAATGAGGCGATACACGAGATGAACAAGCTTGACAAATATCCCAGAGGCGGTGCCATCTCGTCCCACCACTTGCACGTCCGCCTCTGCTCTTTACTCTGCGCGTTAAGGTATGATAGACGAGCTTCAACGTACTCGCTTTAATGCGCGTGCCAAATGATGATGACATCGCCCGATTCGGGCACTAAATATGGTTCTTGCGCAATTATTTTGCGTTTAAATTTTCCCGAAGCGAGGGCAAAAAGTGTGAGGTTTTTTCAGTCTTTCAGGTTAAAGTGTTTTTTTAAACGGTTTATAGTCGTTAAGATCAACAAACGAGAAAAGTTTCACGATTGAAGCGGCTTTGATTCAATATTGACAATAAAATTGCACCTGTGAACCACACGAGGGCTGTTAACGGTAAAATAACTGTAAAAAAAAAAAAAGTTAGAGCTTCTTTTTTCTAACTGTCAGGTGGAGCACCTTAAGTTTTGGGGGAGTTTAAAATCGAATTTGGCTTTTTTTTTTTCTTTTATGGTTATGTGTGTGGGATTAATAAATTAAAATCGACAAGGGGAAAGTGGCAGGTGATTTGCATGTGGTTCGAGAGCACGCTGAGTCTAAATTAAGAGTCATTGAATTTGCAGAGCCGGTGCAAGTCATTGGAAAATTTTAATCGGGTCACGCACTGAGAGAGATCTTAATGAAAGAAGAGGAAAAAGTGATCTCACAATTATAGGGTGCAATTGCAATTACTTAATGAGCAAGCTACGCTTGTAATTTGAATACATTTAAGGAGGACTCGTACTTGTTAATTTATAAGTAGCGCTGATGAAAAACAAAGTTAACATGTAGCAGTGATACGCTATTGATCTACCGCCATCTCTTGTTGAAATTTGATGCCTGTAATTTAATCGAACCCAAAAAGTGAATAATTAAGTCTTTATAAAGAAAAAACTCATTACAACGAACGATTTTGTTATATCGGGGTGTTTGGATACAACGAAAACCCGTTATAACAAACGAAAGTTTTGGTCTCTTTAGCTTCGTTATAACGGAGTTCGACTGTGTACCTTATTGTTGATTTAATTTAATCTCGACTTTTATTTGGAGACAAAGTAACTCCAAGAATTTTTTGATTGCGAAATCAGAAACAAAAACAAATGAAAGAATTCTAATTTAGCCGTGACAAGTTTGCAGTAAATAAATGATCCAAAAAGCTGAGCTTCTGAAGTGAGTCATTTATTTCATCCGGCTTGGATGTCATTAATAAAAGAGACCATTTACTTTGCTCAAGACAATGGAAGTTAGGGTTAAGAACATGGTTAAATCCTTGGTGATTGAAAGGTTGGAGATTGTTCAGCTTCAGAGCAATCGTTTAAAACCACACCCACACTTTTCTACTGAATTCCTCACGAAAGCGCCGTGAAAGGGCGAAATGAAAGGTTCATGAACCTATTACTAGAATTGAATAGAATTGATGGGTTGACGCGGAAACAAGTTTCAGATTTGTTTTCATTTCTAACGAACACTTACGGTCTCCAGAAGCATCTTAATGAACTTTAACTCAACGGCACTGCTCATGTTTATTGCATCACAGAAAGAAATTCGAAGCTCTAAAATGGAAAGAGTGATGCAATTTGAATTCATCTCGGAAACGAGAAGTTCTTTGGTACAGTAATATGATTGAAATTACAATATTTCAGTTTAAATGTCAGATTTCAATAGATTTTTTTTTTTTTATATATTGGAATATTGCAATCAATTTCTTATTATTTTGGAAAACCTTTTCCTGGAAAATGTGAAAAATATTTCTTTTGTACGTATAACGTTGGAAGTGTCAAATACGTGACGCAATCAATGGGGAATCAATAGCAGCGGTCGTATTTACATGAAAAATCGATAGACTTCGGGTGCCAATGTTTTTAAAATTTCCTTTTCAGGTGTTGGCACGTGCAATTTAGCGAGATGCACTTTGTGTTAAAACTGAAAACTCCCGTGTCACCTATTTAACTGCACTTTCTTCTCAGCCAACCTTACTTTATCTTGTAAAACCGCCTTGCGAGTTGATGATCCATTTGTGAGATTAATTTTGAATGTTTTTTCTCTTAACACCCTTTTTATTTTCTCAAAAGGAAAAAAAGTGTAAACAAAGTAAGTAAACAAGGAAGAGTACTTTGAAATGAAATACGTGTTAAAAATGCAAAAAAGTTGTCATGGAAAGATTAAAAATTAGGAAGCATCGCACGAAGCTTCTGATAACGTCGCCTAATGACAATTAGTGGGCGAGGGAGTCAAGTTTTGTTGGTAAGATGAGATGATGATGATAATGCTTATCTTTGATTCCCAGTGGAAATAACAAGAGATATTGATAATGAAATAAAAGAGGTGACTGATCAATAGTGGTACTGGCAGAAGTAACTAAGAATAGAAATACAACAAACGCGAAACTTCAGTACTCAAAACTCAACTATTTTTAAATATAAAATTATATTAGCGCACTTTAGTAATAACACCAAACATTATTTATTCTCACTTGGCATCACATTGCCATGTCTGTGCGTAAATAAGATTTTTTGCACATTATTTACATACAAGTGCGCAATTTAACACATTTGCGCATGTTTTACAAGTTAGTTTAGTGGAAGGACAGCTGTACTTTTGCTCACAGTTAGCAGCGTCTCGAAACTCGAAGCCTACTTATTTTTAGTAAGATAATTTTCGTCTGAAATTTGAAGCTTCAAATCTCGACTTTACTGTGCTTTGCTAATTCTGTAATTTTGTTCTTTTATTGCTTTTTAATTACAATATATGTTCTTGTCAGGCAAATTCGCAACATAGTTCAAGGTTTTGATGACGCCACGAGTGATAAAAACTGTAAACTCGCAATAAATCATCATGTCGCCTTAACATGCAAAGTAGGTCACGACTAGTGCTGCGCAGGAATGCATGGGTGGTTACTTCATTTTAGGTAAATGCTATCTTTTATTTTTTATTTTATTTTTTTTGTAAATGAATCACCGTGTTGCCATGTTTGTTTTATTCGTTTGTTTTTTCACTGGTGTTTACAAAGCAATTGTCTATTCAAATTGAAGAAAGCAGAAAAATGAGGTTAAGTGATTTGAGATAACAATCATGTTTGTAATACCATTGTTAAGTTTTGTGTTTAACAATAAATAAACACAATGTTAAAAAAGCAACATCATTGTTGATGTTGATGGACATAACAGTCAGATTAAAGATAAGCCTAATCGATACGTATTGTTGAAGTTTTAAAATAACAGTTTTAAAATAACACGCAACAAAGGGACAAAAGACACTTTTTCATGGTTTTTTTTTTAACTTTAAAAAAAAATTTTTTTTTTAAAAACTATAATAAAATAAAGTATGGTGCTCTCTTCAACTTATTTTGATGGAAACAAGTCCAGCTGCGATGTTTTCCTCGACCAAATCATGGTACATTAAACAATTTTTTATATTTTTTTTTGCACTTGCTTCTTGCGTGTTAAACTTGCGTAAATAACTTGAAAATGAAAATAATTACATATTTTAACCAACTTTAAGAAAATCAATTAACTCCGTGACCTTAATGTCCACCTGCTAATTGCTTTGATTTCGGTTGTCGCACACTAATCGATGAGAACAAAAACAAAATATTTTTGTTTTCCCAACTTCTCTTAGCGGTAGATCATAATCAGATTTTCCCTCTTTTCTGAAATTACTTTTCATTTCACGAGCGTTTTTCTATCGCTTTTCTTTTCTTTTATTTCCTTTCCTCCAATTTCTTTTTTTCCTTTCTTCTCTACCAACAACTTTTGCTTGTTGGTTTTCCTGTGAGAATAATATTCGTTATCACGGTTGTTTGGTCTTTGACTTCACTGTTTTCCTTTCTGGTAGAATTTTCTACTTTACTATTTAAAAATCCTTTTCTGGGATATTTTTATTTTGTTTTAAATCTCAAATATTTTTTGTTATACTGCTTTCAAAAGAGTCACGAGATATACACTGAGTAGAAAAACTAGTAAGATAAAGTGATTCTTTCTCTCCTTTCGACAAAACTTGATTACAAACGCACTCGTGTGGATATAAAACAAGACAAGCCGAGCTTTACGCTTTACATTTCACTTTCTAAGGGGTCTACCAACGAGTTTAAATCACGGCTATATAAAAGACATCTGTATAAATCATTGCGCTGACTCTCGGTTGCCAAAAAAAAGTGGCGTACCTAGCACTAAAAAAAATAAACAAATAAAAATAGGCCTAATTTATTTTTATTTTTTTAATAGAAAAACACGAAAATAAAAATCAGAAAAAAAATTAAATCATTGGCTTTCTTCCGGTTTACATACAGCGCAACCGATAATTGGAAAAAAATCTAATTTCCTGTTCAGATTAAATTTTTTTTTTTTTTTGGAAATCGGAGAAAAAGTTCAAAAGAAAACATTTTCATTTTTTTTTTGCGTAGTCTTATTATAAAGTTATTTCTACCTAAAAACCAAACATTTGTATTTATTTATTATGAATTCAAGCTTTATAAAATCATTTACCTCGTAAAATTTAAGATATGATACTTCGAGTAGAGTATTAACCTAAGTTTAATCTTTATAAATAGCTATATAATAAGTAAAAAATACCCGGTTTTAAATTACCCTTATATATTAATATTACTTAATTGAGTGGATTTAGGTTGCATTAAAAACTTTAATTTGCGAAGAAAAATTTGATACATGATGGGGTCAACGCATCGTGATGACGAAATAAATTTCTTGGCGTGCAACTTATTTCCCATCTCCGGAACAAACATGAATTATGGGAAGCAATTTATACTGTAACTCGTAGTAAAGCATCCGTAGTTTAACATACTTCCGTAACCAATGGCAACACGGTTGTTTATTCCACCAGACATTAACCTGGGGTGCGGTTGTCAATAAGTGAAATAAAAATGAAGATGAGATTTACTGCTTATTAACGCCAATAGGTGGTAGTAATTTTGTGTAAATTTTGTGTGAACAATTCGTGTTTTCCAAGTAGCGAAGCGTAAAAGAAATTCAATACGGTTCAAGTTTGAATGAGAATAAACAGAAACTAATTGTGGGAAACAGAGCATGTGATTATGACACCTTGATACTATTATATGAAAGCAAATTTCGCTTGGACCCTAGTGACCTTAGTTTTTGATTGCTTTTGAGTATTTTTTTTTTCAGTAAAAGGTGCGAATGGGAGTGGGGAATGGAGATTGAAACTACTGTTAGGTACACACCAAGAATCAAAATGAGATTTGCTTTTACTCAAAGACTGGTGTTACTGTACTGATAAGGTTTGTTACTATTTAGGAATAGCGAACTACAATTGATTTTCTCAACATTTCAACTTGCATTTGGTTATAAATTTTTCTTATTTTAAAAGAGTAGATAAGTGTTTATCTGTTTAAGAGTATTTTCGCCCCCTAGCGTTGAAATTTGGAGCTTTATAGCCAATGGAAGAATGAAAAGTGAGTTGAAATTTTTATTATCGAGTGTTTTTCAATATTTTCTTTTGATTTTCTTTTGGGATTTGGGTAACAAGTGGGATTTCGGGTTGAGTTTCGTTCGGTTAGGATTCGTGGCAATATCAAACTGACAAGATGTTGTTTGCTTACGGGCTAAAGTGGTGTCACTGTTTGTTGAGGCCGTGACCGAAAATCGGATTAAAGGGAAATCGAATTTTATTTTTCTAATACTATTGAGATAAGCCACGAAATTGGTTCTTGTTGAATTATTTTCTATTAAGTAAACTCGATTTTCATAATTCCATTTCACCTGGCAGTTGTTACTATATTGGGGGTTATAGTGACGTCAATCATGCGGTTTACGTAATTGAAAGGTACAAAAATTTTATTTCCATTTAGCCCTCTGGCTCGTACTGAATCGAGGAAATTTTTCCCATTCAATTCATTTGCTGTAGTAGAGTCGTAAACCTCAGCATGAAGTGGCCTTGAACTTGAATCAACATTTGGTGTTTGATTTTTTTGGGGAGTAGAAAAAAAAATAGGGGATTATGTTGTGTCACGAGTAACAGAACATGCATTGCATCAAATATCGGTCAGGAGAGCAGTTTTTCATATTTACATAACATTTCAAAAGTTATTTTTATGTAATTCAATCATGAATACATAATATATTCAATGTCAATACTCTAAAATATTTTTAACAAGTAATTTGAAGTTAAAATTACATAATAATTCAAAAAAATTAAAAATTTCGACTTTAACATTTAAAAAAAAATTCTAAATCGAGGTTTAAAGAAAAAATAAAAAGCAAAAAATAATTTTAAAAAGTTTTCTTACCTTTTACTTGCTGACCCAGATTTTTCATACATTTAGCAATAAGCGGTTTTCCAAGTAAACTTTTTTTTTGTTATATTTTTACGCGTGAGGCAATCAGAAGTTCTTCTTAATGAAAAAAAAAGTTTTCCACTTTTTCGATCCTAAAAAACGCTTTTCCCAATCTAACTCTTCTTGTGGATACACCAAGCGGTGTGCAGGAACTGGCTGAGCATCGACTTTTTAACAACTGACGTCATCTAACATTTCATGATCTCCTCTAGTGAGAATTCCACGAACTCGAGCTAGTATCAGCAAGTCAAACAATTTTTTCCATCTTATTCATGCAAGATTAGTCATGTAATGGAATGGTTTATATATACTTGCAATATCCGCGTCATAAATTATATAAACACTTAATGCATCTGGTTAAAAGTAGAAAACAAATCCAAGGTTAATTTATTTTCCTAAAAAGAAGTTCTTTGGCCTTTTGAGTGCATTTTTCTTTTTATTAGTGTCAACATTTAGAAGAAAAAAGATGCTTGTTGATAGTGAATATACCCATAAACCTTTTTACCTGTTGGCAAACTATTGTTAGTTATCTTTTAATGGCGGAAGTTTCTTTTCCCAGCACCTGTGGAGAGGGGACTTAAAAAAAATTACTATTGCTCATCAACAAACATCGTAAACACAAACAGTTTTTTGTTGATATTAAGTGAACCACGGTTGCCAAATGCATATGAAATTGCTAGAAGAGGTTTGGGTTTTTTTTTCTGGTGTAAATATTTTAAAACTACTTATCAGATCAATTCGCAACAAGGAGACATTATTTATCTTTCAACTTTGGAGTTCCTTGTATTTACGTAGTAATAATTGCTGATGAGTGAATTAAATGCACCGCAAAATAAACGTTATGGGTCAACGCACTTTTAATTTCTGATAAAGCGCCTTAAAACTATTTATCTAGAATAAGTTATAAAGGCATGAAAGAATTTTTGGCTCCATTTGAGTCTTAAAATTCAAAAAGTTTATGGTCTCGATGGTTAAAGTCGTGATTTATGGTTTCACACCAGCACAAACATTGCAAAATTTGATTTAAAATTCTGTTGAATGCACTTTTATTTTTTTGCTGTAAATTTAATATTCAACGCCCAGTTCGGCGAAAGTGAATAAAAAACTTTAGAAAAAGGGAAAGTTTTCTATTTTTGGTGATGGCTAAGTCAGAGTGGTTGGTTTTATTGTTTTCACAGTCTTGACTAGAAATCAACAACTAAAATTTATCAGGAAATGTAAACAGACATACAATATCTATTGATTCTTAATAGAATAAATAAACAAGATTAAGTGAAGTGCATTAGAGAAATGCTTCACTAGCATTTACTTACATTAATTATTATGTACTCAGTGCTTGGGTTAATGTTTTTCTGAGTGTTTTTCGTTTATTATTGTGCTGATGGATAATTTCAATTCCAAGATGAGAGTTTCTCTCTTCTCTTTGGCTTCGTATGATGTTTATCTGATTTCTTTTTTAATTTTATTTTGAAATGGTTAATTTTAACCTTGTTGACTGTTTTATGCATTAAATTTATGTTTTAATTTTGGAAAAAAAAATTTTAAAATAGTTGGCGCGAGCGAGCGTAGAACAGCAGAGAAATTGTGTAGATAATTCCTGCCATCTGTCGACGAAAATAGGAATTGTAAATTTTTATTTTACAGTTAAATAATTTTGTTTATATTTATGCAAAAGGTTTTGAAGCAGCTATAGAAATTTTACGCGTAAATGGAAAAACGATAGTTGAGTAACAACTGGGACGCTAAATTCCAACTTTTCTATTTCTTAGAAAGTGATTTAAAGAATCACGACACTAATGATTTATTTATGTACCAAGAATTTAATAAGACGTTGTTCTAAAATAATTTTTAAGTAGTACAAAGTTAAAAAAAAACATAAAATAATTCAACTAGAAATCAGTGAGGCGTGCTGAATGATCTTGTTCGACGTCCATTTGTATTTTTAAACGGCGAAAATGAAATCAAATCTTCCTCTGTTTGCGTTATATTTACAATGTTGTTAAGAGGAGCTTTCTTCTTCTTTTTCTAAATTTCAAGAAAATAAATTAATTTTATTTTTTTTCTTTAAATTTAACTCGTTATAAAAACATACTTTGCTGGACGATGGGGTTAGACAAAGTTTTTTCATCGACGGCGTGCAGTTAGTCGGATCACTATCCCCATGCGTTGAAGAATAAGAGTCGGAAAGTGATAAAAGATTATCTTCCGAAGATGATGAGTCAAGACCTATGATATCACGTAAGAAAAGTTGTTGTAAAAAATTATTAATAAATGAATAATAAATAAAATCTTTAACCAGTTGATTTACGACGTCGGGTAAACGGTGTTGTACGATAATCAGGTGTGACGTCATTTTCAGTGTCATCTTTCGTATCCGAGGCAAAACGAACACTTCGCCTCGACTTAATACTTTTTCTTGAGCTTTTATAGTCTGGAGTCGACGAATCAAAAGACGCCGTGTAAATGGAAGATGTGGAAGATTTAAGAACTGATCTGACGATTTTCTCAATTGCCGAATCCTGTAAGAATCAAAATTGTAATTTGTTGTTTTTGTTTTAGTATTTTTTAAAATGATTTTTACCTCATTTTTCAGAGAAAAACAATCGTCGTCATCAGAAGACTTAATCGTGGGTACTAATAAATACGAAAGAGAACCTTCCCGTCGTGAAGAAGAGCGAGTGACACGAGGGGTAATAACTTCTTTAGTATCATCTTTGAAGTCATTCTGGGTCGTCAATGACGAACTGTCTTCTTTTTCTTTCTCCGCCTCTTTCTTCTTCATTTTTCGCTGATTTGCTATAAGCTCGCGTAATTTTGATGTTTGTCCTTTCGGTTTAGACTTTGGTGTCGCTTTTTTCACACGACGCTACAAAAATCATTGAAAATTAAAATTTTCGAAATGAAAATCAAATGTAGTAGTGAATTTACCTTTGTTTTCTTTGGTTTTGGCGTTTGACTGTTCCAATTATTATCTTTCATCAGTTGCAGTTTTTCAAAATTTCCCTCAATATTTTTAACTTGGTGATAAATCATCTCCCAGAATCCCAACAAATCATCGCACGTAGTTTTCTTTTCTCCCCGGTTAAACTCGCAATCGGCGATCAACTCCTCGAATTGTTTAAACCGTTGAACCATTAACAGTTCAGCCATTCCAACCGCCGAATCAATATCATTCGCAACTGTAACAAAAAAGACAAATTTAATTGATTGTGATTTTTTTAAAATTCACATTTTTCATTACCATTTTCAGGTACACTTTCATCATCCAGCTTCAGCCCATTCCAGAAAATAATCTTCGACTGAAATAACTCTCTATGCTCAGCGACTAAACCCTTAAACCGATCCAGTTCTTTTGTTTTAGCTTCAAATTCCATCTTTGTATTCGGTTCTTCGGATTCCTCCGTTGCCATCTGTTCTTGAGATTCTTTCTTTTCTTCGTCGCTATTGTTTCTAGACATTTCTAATATTAATAACTTCACTTCATCATCCGTAATGCCTGGACTCGAAGGCCGAATTGTGCTCCTCCTTTTCCTTTTAGAGTTGCTTCCTCTATTTGTCGTTACAAAAGGACTGATGTACACCTCGTCGTCAAGTTTTGGTATGACTGGTGTATCAAACAAGAGATTTTGTTCCTCCAAGGCGCTGTCACTTGGTTCAATCTTCTCTATCGACGCAATCGGTTTTTCAATTTCAGTTAGTTCTTCTATTGTATTTTCTACTTAAAGCAAAAAGAAATTTCAGTTAAATGCAAAAATAAAAATAATTTTTTTTAATTCAAATATACCATTTTTGTTATCTAAATGAGTAGTCTCGTCCAACTTGTCGTTAATTTCAATTTGGTCTTTTTCAGGTTCATTTTCCGTTTCCTTAATCGAGTCTTCGCCACCATTATTTGAATCCACGCAGTCAGAATCAATTCCACGTTCAATTTTAGACGACTCCATCTCAACTTCCACGAATTCCGAAATAGTTTCCAATGGCTTGACGGGAAACACAAAAGTTGTCCTAAAAAAATTAAAAAAATTATTTATTAAAAATTATATTTTAATTTTAATTTAAAACAAAATTTTTACATACTTTTCAGATGTAGTTGGAACCTTTTTGGGTGAGGGAAACTTCAAATTGCCCGGAGCCGTGAACTGGAACCCGGCAGGTGCAAATGAATCCACTTTTGCCTGCTTAGTAGCTTTTGGTTCATTTTTCTTCGCCACTCCAGTTTTTACAGTCTTAACTAATTTCATAGTAGTCTTTGCTGTACTAACAGTCACTGAAGGCTTAGGTTTTTCAATTCCAGCAGCGATTTTAGCAGCGGCTCGTGTAATTCTCCTGTTTTCGGTACTCACAGGTTGTTTAGATTTCTACGAAAAATAAAATAAATTAAAAACTTAATATAATTTTAGCTTGTCATATTTATAATAAAATATACCAATTTATTCGCATGGAATGTTTTGAACGGGTCGTAACCGTGTTTAATTTGGCAAACTTTAAACACAGGTTTGCTTTGTTTCTCTTTCTTCTCTATTTCCTTCAAAAGCTGCTTTCTCTCTTTATATTTATTCAACTGCAATCGCCGCTTTTCGGCACCAGTCAACTCTAAAAATTAAAAAATTATAAATAAAATTGTTAAATATTTAATCTTCGAAAAATCGATCCTTACTTTTCGGTTGAGCAACTTGATTTTCGACCTTTAACTCCGGTACTTCCTCGTTTCTTTCTTTCAAAGGGGTCAAAACATTAACTCTGAGATTTTCGCGGATATTTTCGTTATTTTCCTCCAAATCATCCGAAGTGTAACTTCGACGTTTCATCACGAGATCATCACGCCACGATTTTCGGTCCTGTGATCGGCGATACGCACGCAACTGCCGTCCATCAACAGAAAAGTTGACAGACCGGCGTTTGAAATCCTGTGAATGCTGCATTCCGAAACACCTTTCTTATAAACCCACACAATAATGAATGGAAACACCTTTCCCTAAAGAATTTCCTCAATGGGGGCCCTAACGACTAATATGTAATTTGCAGTTGCAAAACACGTACGACGCATAAAAATCCAGTACTGGAAGGGAGCGATGACAACTGATTTTCAAATCTCGTCCTCGTCTCGTGAT